>JAVJIF010007259.1:0-157738 GCA_038442645.1 Agave tequilana | reverse complement strand
CAACTCATTGTAAATACCACTTTTCTTTGTAAATACCATCGTGACTAACAAATTAACTAAAAAAGATAAATTTTTAGAGAAACTTGCTTACGTTCTATCGCAGGTCCCTCCTTGAGGATCACGACCCGCATAGCCCTGCTACCGCGGATTAGAACTGATTCCTCGCACGATCTATTCTTAATCTAATATTCTAATTTTTGTGTGCAGGAAATATCAGTCAACATATTCCCAGGATTGATCCTAATCAGGTTATCTTTCAGAAGTCAGTTGTCGGAATTCTCTACGGATATTCTATATTCTCGGCTATATCTTTCAGAGTGATTGATGCCTGGTATTCAGAATTCTCAATTATCGATCTTCTTTATTATGCTCAGGACTATCAGGGTTTCCTTTATTTTCAATATTCAGGCTTATTCTCGGAGGGCTATAAAGTATGCAGTACAGCTGGAACTCTATTGCAAAGTAACGACATCAGATCAGTATATTTGGTACCGTTCAAAACTTATACAGCCAGAGGTGCAGAAGATATCTATATTCTGATTACTGTTTCGTCAACTTGAGAGCCCTACCTATAGTACTTCATATCTTGAATGGTATAAATTCCACCTGTCCCCTTTGTGTTCATTTTACCCCTTATCGAAATTGCGAGGACGCAATTTTTTGTAAGGATGGAATGTAACACCCCGCTCCCGGATACGTACTTAGTTACGTATTCAGATTTTTCGATCGTATTTTTCGATTTACTTCCTATATTTATTTTGTATTATGAATTATTTTATGATCGTTTTGTCTTGGATCCGGATTCGTGGACTCAGAGTCTGCTCTTCTCTAAACCAGGGACCCGATCCTAGTGTCTTACTCCATTTGGTCTTTCCGGTATTAAGATTTGACCGATTTCAGTTTCAAACATCATTTTCCAATATTTAGATTTTCTGTGATTTTCTGGAATTTTTCTGAATTAAATGGAAAATCTTCAAAACCGGTGTCGACCAGCACCGCTGACCGATTCCTAGATTTTTAATTTACAAATGGAGTCAAATTTTGAGAACCGCTTTCCCTATTTGCTTAGAATAATATTTACTAACTTAATTCATTTTTTGGAAATTTTCAGAATTTATCAGATTTCTGCCAGATTTGTGTCCACCGATATTGGCGGCCGATTCTAGGATTTTTATTTAAAAACTATAAATAATTTTGTGAAATGAATTTCATCATGATTCTTAGAATAATATTCTTGATTTTTGAGAATTTTTGTGGGTCGTTCCGAGATACTTGATTTTCGGACGATTTCGGTATTTTTCCGAAAGTTTTCTGCATCCGCAACTAAATCCCGGGAATCCGCTACTCTAATTATTTTCACTTTTCTTCCAAGAGAATATCTTCCTTTTTTAATTTTTTTTTCCTTTTTTCCCTTTTCTTTCCTTCCTTTTCTTTCCACCAAATTCTCCATTCTTCCAATACTTTCTACAACTTTCCACCAAAATATCTTCTCCCTCCACCAAAAATATCTTCTCCAAATATCCCAAACCACTCAAATCCCTCTCCATCACCATGGACGGCCAAGAGAGCCACCTCACCTCTCCATTTTACAAAAACCCCCTCCCAAAATATTTTTTACATCACCTTCACAATTCCAAATCCTATATAAACCTTTCCTTCTCCTTTCAACTTCATTTTCTCTTCACCAACAACATAACCTCCACCAACTCCTCCTTCATCTCCCCATAACAACAACCACTACAACTTCTCCAACTCCTTACCTTCATCTTCTTCCTCCTCCATCTCCATGTAAACCTCCAACAAACTCCACCAAGCTTTCACCTTCTCCTTTACCTTCTCCAAGACTACCACCATCAAAACTCTCCACAAAACCACCACCCCCATCATCTTCTCAAGGGCCGCCACCTCCTTTGGATTGGGGCCGAGCTCTTCTTCGTCGGTAATATCTCCGATGATTATTCCGATAATCGTTCGCGATTATTCCGGTAATCATTACGGTGACGATTACAACGACAACAACTAACATCACCATCACCTCTACTATTTTTCACCACCATCTTCACTTCCACCATCACTTTCACCATCACAACACCACCTCCATCTCCACTACTTCAACCTCCAAACATCACTCCTTCACCTTCTTTTTCATTACTCGATCAAAATCCAACTCCTCCACCAAATAACACCACCACCAAAGCAAGCACCTTTCCCTTTCTCTCTCCCTCCTCCTCTTTGTATATTGTTGACGCAGATCTCACCCCCGCGTCCAGGCAACGTCTTAACGCGGATCTTCGTGTTCTTGGCATCTGTTTAAACGCGGCCTTCGCGTTCTTGTACCGACGCAACGTGGAGTCCATGCCCGCGTCTGTTCCCTTTCATGTCTACACGACGCGGAGCTAATGCCCGCGTCTTTGTTTTTCTCATGCTAACGCGACGCGGAACCCATGACCGCATCCGCGTTCTTCTCGTGTCCTGACTTGAACGCGGGTCTCGAACCCCGCGTTTGTGGCACCTTCGCGACGTGATTCCCGCGTCTGCTATTCCCGCGACGCGACTCCCGCGTCTGCGACCCCCGCGTCTCACTCGCATAACTCGCGTCTCCCTGTGCCTCTCCTTTCCATATACTTCTCTCTCTAGGTTTCTCTCTCTAACTTTTTCTCTCTCCTCTTCACTTTCTCCCTCTAAATATTTATATATATTATTATATTTTATGGCGCGTGCGCGAGTTCCATGGATTTCGGACCTTTCGGCATTTCCGGTGATTTAGGCGAGTGTCCTCGCTCTCGCCTCCATTTGGGTTTCCCCGCCTTGTCGGGTCGACATGTATTTTATTCCATGTTTAAATTTATTTTGCTGCTTTATACTATGCGTGGCCGACCCTTCGTGGTCGTTGAACTCTGGGTTTCTGCCTACTCCTGGGATGGCTGGTAGCCACCGAGTGTGCGCTTAAACCCCGAGCGTTCTTGATCCCTCAGCCTTCAGCCTCCGGTCTCTCACTATCTCGAAAGGGAAGTGATTGGGACCGTCAGGTCTCTCCGTCCTTCAGCCTCCGGTCTCTCACTATCTCGAAAGGGAAGTGATTGGGACCGACAGGTCTCTCCGTCCTTCAGCCTCCGGTCTCTCACTATCTTGAAAGAGAGGTGATTGGGACCGTCAGGTTCTTCAGCTCCGCCTAGTTATCATGATCAGCACTCAGCACTTTACCACTAGATTCGTCTAGGCGAGAGGCTGTCGGATTTTCCTCGCACCTTAAGCCGAGTTGTCCCGGTAACCTTGCCAGACGCTCCAGTGTTAAATACTGTTTGCTATCTGTGACTCCAGCTTGCTCAGCTCCGCTTGGTTGTGCTCAGCTACTACTCTATCATCATGCCACGTATTTACCTGATATGTTAACACTTGCTATGCCATTACTTCATACCTGTCAACTACATGTTACTATTTAACACCTTTTGTATCACCTGACAACTGAGGTGTTATCACCTGACACCAAACATGCTACTACTTGGCAAGGCCCCTTGTTATGACATGACTTGCCATCCGGACTAATATCAATCTCTTGACATGATTGGTCACTTGCCAAATATCATCCTCCTGTCATGCTATCACTTGACACCCGGCATGATATACTTGACCTGTGATTATCTCATTTACGGGAATACTACACTTGTTATCCTGCATACATGCAGTGACTTGAATCTTGTACTTGTTATCCTGTATTATATATACAGTGACCTGAAATTATAGTACTCATGTACTCCTGAATTCCTGATCATGTCTTGTACCTGCTATTCCCGTAAATTTGATAACTACCTAATAAACCGTAAAATGAGACAACTTACATCGGGTCAGGGGAAACTTGCGGCTATCAATATATGTTCGTGTTTACAGTGGTATTAGGCATGTTTACAACTAAAACTTCCGGTCTGACCTGTGGGCCTCCAGGGGACCGAGGGGAGAGCTGGCTCCCTCCTTCCTGGTACCATCTTGATAAGGGCATCCATAAGACCCTCTTGAATCGTCTTGCGGTAGGTTCCGTCACCAGCAACGGAACATCCTGGACCGTGGTCCCGGGTATGCACGGGACCCACTGTAAACATTGTTCGTTGATACCCCCGTTGGTTTCCAATAACAACCTTGCTTTACTCAGATGTGGATATATGTGTGCTGGGACGCTAGTTCACATATCTAGACATCAGGGTAAGACGAGTAAATAATAATAATAAAAGATGCTAACTATGGATCCGTTGTATGTTTTACCGAGCTTACTTCTATTGGGTTTTACATCAGATTTCTGGTTTTATGATTATTATCATATTTCGCTGCTCATACCCTGCTCTATTCCTTGTGTTCCATTCCATCAGTCTCATGTTCCTATCTTACCATACCATGAGTACTTCCTGCTTGCTATCACTTGTTATATATCTACCTGCCTATACATGCTTATGCTCACGACACGGTTTTCAATGCCTGATTATGATTCAGTTTTATCGATATACTTGTACTTATCTCAGCACGCCATCTTGCTTTTGTATCACCACTCGCCTGGAGAGTTCTATCTGACTCCCCTGGATCCTCATGTCTAGATCATGGAGCTTGGAGCGTGTGGATTCCCCCAATTGTTGATCAGAGTGGCGCAGCGGTAGCATGGATCTCCAGCAGACCATCTGAAGCTCTATCCTTCAGGCCCCTGTGTGCCTCTCGAGTTTTCCTTTTGTAAACTCGTGAGTGCCTTTTGTACTATTCATACTTGTACATCCTTTGTATTCTCGCATTTGCGCCATGTTGGTGATGTAATATTATTGTAATATTGGATCACCTCTGGTGATAACTTTGTAATTGTACTCATGTGTTGAATGTTATAATGCACCACTTACTTCCGTACTCTGATTCTTACCTGTACTGATGCTTAGCGTATACACGTGAGGGTATTTCTGACCTGCGTATATACGTTGCAGTAACTCTCCATACCCGCAGGATCGGGGCGTTACACGATGGTATCAGAGCCTAGGTTCTCACATCCTCAGTACGTCCAGATTGCAAATTAATGGTAAAGAAATTTGCAACTGGAATGCATGAGTCCTGGTTATACAATCCAACTACAAGTACAGAGTTATCTATTCTTGATCATCTTTCCTTTTGATTCCTAATCCCTTTCATCTTCCCCTGTTTTGGTTTTTCGAAGCCTATATACCAACTTAAGATATGAGTAGACTAGAGAGGTAGTGGCTGGTTCTGAAGAAAGCTATTATATAATCTCTTCGGCTGACTCTATGGTGCTCGGGTATTCCAGGATTGATCCTAATCGGGTTATCTTTCAGAAGTCAGTTGTCAGAATTCTCTACGGATATTCTATATTCTCGGCTATATCTTTCAGAGTGATTGATGCCTGGTATTCAGAATTCTCAATTATCGATCTTCTTTATTATGCTCAGGACTATGAGGGTTTCCTTTATTTTCAATATTCTGGTTTATTCTCGGAGGGCTATAAAGTATGCAGTACAGCTGGAACTCTATTGCAAAGTAACGACATCAGATCAGTATTATTTGGTACCGTTCAAAAACTTATACAGCCAGAGGTGCAGAAGATATCTATATTCTGATTACTGTTTCGTCAACTTGAGAGCCCTACCTATAGTACTTCATATCTTGAATGGTATATGTAAGATCCCTAGCTAGTAATACAGTATTTTCATTTTTCTAAAGTATTTATTTCGAATTGCTGATTATTTTCATTTCATCAACTTGATTTATTATTTTTCTTCCTTGAGATTATTTCTATTATTAATATGGGAATTCTTTTTGAGATAGTAAATGGTAATTTGGATTTTATGTTTGCCACTATTTATTATTGACATTTCTTTTGCTAATTATTATTAATAATATTATTTGTGTTATTATTAATTGTTTATTTAGTTTGATATTCGTATTAATACTAATACTAATCATGGTGATGGTGGCGGTGTTCCCCTTGTTGGGCTCTCATCTTATTTTTCATTTACCCATTGTCTTGATTACCCACCTACCCGTTGGATTTATAATCCTACCCATTAACCCTATAGCCCAATCATATATTGGATCTAACCCATTAGCATCATAACCTAACCCAACACCCAACAAGACACTATATATATAAATACCTATCTTAACCTAAACCTAGGATTAACAAACCCTAATCTAATCTTCTCCCAAATCCAACCTCTTGCAGCCGCAGCACCAGGAGCCATCTCCTCCCCTTGCTGCCGCACACCCATACCATGGCCGTGTACCACCAGCAAGATCCCCCTTCTTGCTGCGCGTAGATCTCCTCCAGGCTTCCCCTTTTCCCTTGATGGCCGAGCACCATACCCAAGCCCCTTGGCAGCGCCTCCCTCTTCTCTGGATGGCTGCCACATCTCCACCAAATCCAGGCCGGCAACATCCACCAGCAGGCCGGCAACAGCAGATCCAAACCAGCGCCCCTACCATGCCTCATCCAGCGCACACGGCAGCCACAGCAGTCAGATCCAGCCGCTGCCCCCATTCCATGGCAACACCCTCCTGGCTGCCTTCTCCTTGCCGCAGCAGCCCAGAACAGCCACAACATCAACAACAGCACAGCGACCACTACAGCACCTCTAGCCCTGTAGCCTGGCCGTCCAGATCTCCTCCGCGCAGCCCTTGTTGCGCCCCTGGGCAGCAGCACCTCCACGTCAGCGCGAGCAACCACCAGGACAGCAGCGAGTAATGTCCAGATCCAGCAGCACGGCCCCTCCGCGCAGTCCAGGCCGCACGCCCCTTGCAGACCAACGCGCCACCAGCGAGCAGCAGATCCAACAGCGGCAAGCAGCAGGCCGCGTGTGCAAGTTCAGGCGAGCGGCAATTCAAGGCCCCTCCGACGAGCGCGAGACCTCCAACTTGCAGCCAGGCCTTCTCCAGCACCCTGGCTACCCTTCCATGCAGTCCGATAGCGAAGAGCGGCACCACAGCGACCGTAACGACAAACTCGCCCGGCAACGACCAGATTCCCCAATGTGAGTGTCTCTTCCTCCCTCTCTCTTTATTCATTAAGTGATCGTAAATATGTTTTTGTATGCGTTGTACTTGATGAGTAAAGCATGGATGTAGATTGTCATTTCCCCTTTATCTTATCATGATTGAATGTATAGAGATATGACATGCCTAATTGTGTATCTTTATGTGGAGTCCTATGCATACCGTATGGGCGTTTAGATATTTGTGTAGAATATGCATGTTGGAGTGTATGGAGGTATTGAAGAGAATATAAGGTTGTGTGTAGGAGTATCCCAGATTTTTGTGGCTGACAGAGGCTGATTAGTCGACTAATACCAGTTATTAGTCGACTAATAGCCCTGTTAGTTGACTAGTGATCTCCCCCTAGTCGACTGATTTAGCGTCCAGGAAACTATTGACTCTCTGTTAATTCCCTGTCAGTCGACTTGTCACCTGGTTAGTCGACTAACAGTAGTTAGTAGTCGACTTATAAATTGCCCTAGTCGACTAATAGTGAACCTGGAAGTTGTGTAGCACCTGTATCTCTGTCAATCGACTGGCCTTACTTTTATAGTCGACTTGCCTTGCCCCTAGTCGACTTGGACTACCTCTTTAGTCGACTAAGAACCCTTCTAGTCGACTACATATTTCCCCTAGTCTACTTCAGTGAGTCTGTCAGCTGTGTATGGTTACCTGATGGATTGTGGACTTCACCCATGAGTTGTGTGTTGGTCACAGATGAATGTATATGATATCGAGGGATGGATACATGATGGAATGACTTGACTTATCATGTTAGAACTTATATGCATGGATTGGATACGTTGTCAAGTGTTGGGATTTGATGTTGACCTTAATAGAAATGTGAACCCCTGAGACTTGAGAAACAGATTAGATTGTTAGAATGAGGAAGCTGTGCATGATTATGGACATATGTTGGAATAACAATTATATGATCAGATTACTAGTTGTGTAATGGAACTTGATGATTATGGAACTATTGGAATATGAGTTGGTTGTAATAACTTTGGATTAACCTGGGACTTATGTTATTTACATTGAATGATGATCAGTAGTTGGACGTGACTTTATTAGCTGAGTATCGAGGACATATCAGATATGACTGGATTAGTTGAGTTGTGACTTAGATTGGTCTTGAGTTGGAGGTTATCCAGAATCTATATTCCTTGTAATGGAACCTGACTTGTATTGAGATGAGATTGACATTGTTGGCATTTAGGATTGTTTTAGATGATATATTGATGATGTTGAGTACCAAGAGTAGATAGTCTAGACCATAAGTTATTTGAGGATGATGCCCATACTTTGATATGATTCAGTATGTGTTGACTTGTTATTCATTTATTGGTGAAGTAATGATTCATTCAGATATGGATGTGGACTTGTTATGATGTTAGAGACTGGATTACGTCAGTTAATAGAGAGTGAGTTATTGTGATAGTGACCTAGTTGATATCAGTGATCTTGTACTCAGAGTTACCAGATAGCAGTTATCAGTTCATTAGTAGATTTGATTATCTTTTTTGATGATAAGACAGGTGAGAATTAGTTGGTTATTGGTGCACTGAACTTGACTGGTCATGCATGATACCTAACTGATAACTTATTATTCATGTTACTGGGAAATGATTATTTGACCGTAACCACGGTACAGTCCTATTGTTCATCGTATACACGGTTACTGTTACTGTTCACTGTTACTGATATTGTTCACCGTGTATACGATTACTAATTGACTGTTACTGTACTGTTATTGTTACTGTCACCGTATCGTCCCAGTATTCTAGAGAACATGGACATTGACTGATTTAACTGAATTGAATAAATAAAGTAATTGAACAACTTACACCGGGATTGGGAAATTGATGGAGGAGACAACGTCTGTATTTTGGGTGGACCTAGGATACAGGTTGCGCAGCCGACTGAGGGTTCCACTGCAGGGTTCCTGGGGGATGACTGACATCCCATCTGTACTGTTACTGTTCCACTGTTTTCACAGTGAGATTACTGTTACTGTTACTGAGTACCTAGCGGTACGGCCTGGTTCAACGCCAGGAAACTGAGGCCGTGGTCCCGGGTATGTACGGGACCCACCTAAAGCATGGACAATGTCTCCAACCGATCAGTTTCAATAACTTAAGGGCATCGATTGGCATGTGTGGTAGGCGTAGTATGGATGCGTCTATTATATGTGACATTGGTGTTCGCTGACATAATTAATAATAAACTGTTGATGCTTTGTGACTGACTGTAATCACCTGATTGTATATCACTATGTTAGACTCAGAATTATAACCATGACCAGATTATCATGACCAGGACCAGACTTATGACCAGAGTTGGATGCCACCTAGTGACATGTGATAGATTACACGCCTTGACATTGATAGCATATTTACAGTTGTGCCCTTTGTCTGCTACCTGTATTCATGTTTTTATCATAAGTGTTACTGTTCAGTTATTTACTGTGTTATTTAGTCTTTCTATCTGCAGTTGTTCTTACTATTATATATGCACATGGTTTCTTCTGCACGAGCTGTTTCCCCTTTACACACACACTCATTATGGTCGCGTTCTGACGACCCTGGGTTTGCACGTCCAGCTATTGGACGGTTGTTCTAATGTGCAGGGTTCGACGAGACGGTTTGCCTTGCGAGGAGCTTGGGCCCTCTCCCTTTAATTCTGGTATACTTGCATTTTATTCTTGTTATGATTCTTTGATTCCTGTATATCACCTTTGACTTCTACTCAGCTGTCATTTTCTTCCTGTTATTCATTGCTATCATGTGTAGTCTTATATGTATTATTGCAGTGATCCTTGATTATTATAGTTCTGATTTATAACTTGTTCAGGTTAACTTAGGCTTAGCGTATATACGTGGGGTATTATCCTCGCGTATATACGTCGCCATAAACCTCCCCATATCTTTAGGATCGGGGCGTTACAGAGTGGTATCAGAGCCAGGTTCGACATAAAAGAGAACCTAGTTCCTACCTGTAACCTGTAACCTGAGACAGTTATGTTGATACTGCAATATACATATACTATTCACGTGATAATATTGACCCATTTGGAATTGATCGTCCTCCCTTTGGGATTCCATTCTTGATCTGTTGATATCCATGATTCCAACACTTCAGTTAGAGTGATTTGGATGTCCATCTTGATTTCATCCTTCTTTCCTATTCATTTCTTCTGATTCTATATCTTGAGATTGGTTACTCCTTGTTGAAGATGGTAGCAGAGATCAGAGCGCGCAGCGGAATAGTGATGTCCCAACGAGACGATGTGGAAGCTTGTTTGTATTCTGTCTTGATTCTTGATTCTTTTATCATTCCCTACCTTATTTGAATTTCGAGGACGAAATTTTTATTAAGGTGGGTAGAGTGTAAGATCCCTAGCTAGTAATACAGTATTTTCATTTTTCTAAAGTATTTATTTCGAATTGCTGATTATTTTCATTTCATCAACTTGATTTATTATTTTTCTTCCTTGAGATTATTTCTATTATTAATATGGGAATTCTTTTTGAGATAGTAAATGGTAATTTGGATTTTATGTTTGCCACTATTTATTATTGACATTTCTTTTGCTAATTATTATTAATAATATTATTTGTGTTATTATTAATTGTTTATTTAGTTTGATATTCGTATTAATACTAATACTAATCATGGTGATGGTGGCGGTGTTCCCCTTGTTGGGCCTCTCATCTTATTTTTCATTTACCCATTGTCTTGATTACCCACCTACCCGTTGGATTTATAATCCTACACATTAACCCTATAGCCCAATCATCTATTGGATCTAACCCATTAGCATCATAACCTAACCCAACACCCAACAAGACTCTATATATATAGATACCTATCTTAACCTAAACCTAGGATTAACAAACCCTAATCTAATCTTCTCCCAAATCCAACCTCTTGCAGCCGCAGCACCAGGAGCCATCTCCTCCCCTTGCTGCCGCACACCCCACACCATGGCCATGTACCACCAGCGAGATCCCCCTTCTTGCTGCTGCAGATCTCCTCCAGGGATTCCCCTTTTCCCTTGATGGCCGAGCACCATACCCAAGCCCCTTGGCAGCGCCTCCCCCTTCTCTGGATGGCTGCCACATCTCCACCAAATCTAGGCCGGCAACATCCACCAGCAGGCCGGCAACAGCAGATCCAAACCAGCGCCCCTGCCATGCCTCATCCAGCGCACACGGCAGCCACAGCAGCCAGATCCAGCCGCTGCCCCCATTCCATGGCACACCCTCCTTGGCCTCCTTCTCCTTGCCGCAGCAGCCCAGAACAGCCACAACATCAACAGCAGCACAGCGACCACTACAGCACCTCTAGCCCTGTAGCCTGGCCGTCCAGATCTCCTCCGCGCAGCCCTTGTTGCGCCCCCTGGGCAGCAGCACCTCCACGCCAGCGCGAGCAACCACCAGGACAGCAGCGAGTAATGTCCAGATCCAGCTGCATGGCCCCTCCGCGCAGTCCAGGCCGCACGCCCCTTGCAGACCAACGCGCCACCAGCGAGCAGCAGATCCAACAGCAGCAAGCAGCAGGCCGCCGTGCGCAAGTTCAGGCGAGCGGTAATTCAAGGCCCCTCCGGCGAGCGCGAGACCTCCAACTTGCAGCCAGGCCTTCTCCAGCACCCTGGCTACCCTTCCATGCAGTCCGATAGCGAAGACCGGCACCACAGCGACCGTAACGGCGACTCACCCGGCGACGACCAGATTCCCCAATGTGAGTGTCTCTCCTCCCTCTCTCTTTATTCAATAAGTGATCGTAAATATGTTTTTGTATGCGTTGTAACTTGATGAGTAAAGCATGGATGTAGATTGTCATTTCCCCTTTATCTTATCATGATTGAATGTATAGAGATATGACATGCCTAATTGTGTATCTTTTATGTTGGAGTCCTATGTATACCGTATGGGCGTTTAGATTATTTGTGTAGAATATGCATGTTGGACTGTATGGAGGTATTGAAGAGAATATAGGGTTGTGTGTAGGAGTATCCCAGATTTTTGTGGCTGACAGAGGCTGATTAGTCAACTAATACCAGTTATTAGTCGACTAATAGCCCTGTTAGTTGACTAGTGATCTCCCCCTAGTCGACTGATTTAGCGTCCAGGAAACTATTGACTCTGTTAATTCCCTGTCAGTCGACTTGTCACCTGGTTAGTCAACTAACAGTAGTTAGTAGTCGACTTATAAATTGCCCTGGTCGACTAATAGGTGAACCTGGAAGTTGTGTAGCACCTGTATCTCTGTCAGTCGACTGGCCTTACTTTTATAGTCGACTTGCCTTGCCCCTAGTCGACTTGGACTACCTCTTTAGTCGACTAAGAACCCTTCTAGTCGACTACATATTTCCCCTAGTCAACTTCAGTGAGTCTGTCAGCTGTGTATGGTTACCTGATGGATTGTGGACTTCACCCATGAGTTGTGTGTTGGTCACAGATGAATGTATATGATATCGAGGGATGGATACATGATGGAATGACTTGACTTATCATGTTAGAACTTATATGCATGGATTGGATACGTTGTCAAGTGTTAGGATCTGATGTTGACCTTAATAGAAATGTGAACCCCTGAGACTTGAGAAACAGATTAGATTGTTAGAATGAGGAAGCTGTGCATGATTATGGACATATGTTGGAATAACAATTATTGAATCAGATTACTAGTTGTGTAATGGAACTTGATGATTATGGAACTATTGGAATATGAGTTGGTTGTAATAACTTTGGATTAACCTGAGACTTATGTTATTTACATTGAATGATGATCAGTATTTGGACGTGACTTTATTAGCTGAGTATCGAGGACATATCAGATATGACTGGATTAGTTGAGTTGTGACTTAGATTGGTCTTGAGTTGGAGGTTATCCAGAATCTATATTCCTTATAATGGAACCTAACTTGTATTGAGATGAGATTGACATTGTTGGCATTTAGGATTTATTTAGATGATATATTGATGATGTTGAGTACCAAGAGTAGATAGTCTAGCCATAAGTTATTTGAGGATGATGCCCTTACTTTGATATGATTCAGTATGTGTTGACTTGTTATTCATTTATTGGTGAAGTGATGATTCATTCAGATATGGATGTGGACTTGTTATGATGTTAGAGACTGGATTACGTCAGTTAATAGAGAGTGAGTTATTGTGATAGTGACCTAGTTGATATCAGTGATCTTGTACTCAGAGTTACCAGATAGCAGTTATCAGTTCATTAGTAGATTTGATTATCTTTTTGATGATAAGACAGGTGAGAATTAGTTGGTTATTGGTGCACTGAACTTGACTGGTCATGCATGATACCTAACTGATAACTTATTATTCATGTTACTGGGAAATGATTATTTGACCGTAACCACGGTACAGTCCTATTGTTCATCGTATACACGGTTACTGTTACTGTTCACTGTTACTGATATTGTTCACCGTGTATACGATTACTGATTGACTGTTACTGTACTGTTATTTTTACTATCACCGTATTGTCCCAGTATTCTAGAGAACATGGACATTGACTGATTTAACTGAATTGAATGAATAATAAAGTAATTAAACAACTTACACAGGGATTGGGGAAATTGATGGAGGAGACAGCGTCTATATTTTGGGTGGACCTAGGATACAGGTTGCGCAGCCGACTGAGGGTTCCACTGCAGGGTTCCTGGGGGATGACTGACATCCCATCTGTACTGTTACTGTTCCACTGTTTTTACAGTGAGATTACTGTTACTGTTACTGAGTACCTAGCGGTATGGCCTGGTTCAGCGCCAGGAAATTGAGGCCGTGGTCCCGGGTATGTACGGGACCCACCTAAAGCATGGACAATGTCTCCAACCGATCAGTTTCAATAACTTAAGGGCATCGATTGGCATGTGTGGTAGGCGTAGTATGGGATGCGTCTATTATATGTGACAATTGGTGTTCGCTGACATAATTAATAATAAACTGTTGATGCTTTGTGACTGACTGTAATCACCTGATTGTATATCACTATGTTAAACTCAGGATTATAACCATGACCAGATTATCATGACCAGGACCAGACTTATGACCAGAGTTGGATGCCAACCTAGTGACATGTGATAGATTACACGCCTTGACATTGATTGCATATTTACAGTTGTGCCCTTTGTCTGCTACCTGTATTCATGTTTTTATCATAAGTGTTACTGTTCAGTTATTTACTGTGTTATTTAGTCTTTCTATCTGCAGTTGTTCTTACTATTATATATGCACATGGTTTCTTCTGCACGAGCTGTTTCCCCTTTACACACACACTCATTATGGTCGCGTTCTGACGACCCTGGGTTTGCACGTCCAGCTATTAGACGGTTGTTCTAATGTGCAGGGTTCGACGAGACGGTTTGCTTTGCGAGGAGCTCGGGCCCTCTCCCTTTAATTCTTGTATACTTACATTTTATTCTTGTTATGATTCTTTGATTCCTGTATATCACCTTTGACTTCTATTCAGCTGTCATTTTCTTCCTGTTATTCATTGCTATCATGTGTAGTCTTATATGTATTATTGCAGTGATCCTTGATTATTATAGTTCTGATTTATAACTTGTTCAGGTTAACTTAGGCTTAGCGTATATACGTGGGGCATTATCCTCGCGTATATACGTCGCCATAACGTCCCCGTATCTTTAGGATCGGGGCGTTACAGTATAAATTCCACCCATATCTCCTTTGTGTTCATTTTACCCCTTATCGAAATTGCGAGGACGCAATTTTTTGTAAGGTGGATGGAATGTAACACACCCCGCTCCCGGAATACGTACTTAGTTACGTATTCAGATTTTTCGATCGTATTTTTTGATTTACTTCCTATATTTATTTTGTATTATGAATTATTTATATGATCGTTTTGTCTTGGATCCGGATTCGTGGACTCAGAGTCTGCTCTTCTCTGAACCAGGGACCCGATCCTAGTGTCTTACTCCATTTAGTCTTTTTGGTATTCAGATTTGACCGATTTTAGTTTCAAACATCATTTTCCAATATTTTAGATTTTCTGTGATTTTCTGGAATTTTCCTGAATTAAATGGAAAAATCTTCAAAACCGGTGTCGACCAGCACCGCTGGCCGATTCCTAGATTTTTAATTTACAAATGGAGTCAAATTTGAGAAACCGCTTTCCCATATTTGCTTAGAATAATATTTACTATCTTAATTCATTTTTTGGGAATTTTCAGAATTTATCAGATTTCTGCCAGATTTGGTGTCGACCGATATTAGCGGCCGATTCTAGGATTTTTAATTTAAAACTATAAAGAATTTCTTGAAATGAATTTCATCATGATTCTTAGAATAATATTCTTGATTTTTGAGAATTTTTGTGGGTCGTTCGAGATACTTGATTTTCGGACGATTTCGGTATTTTTCCTAAAGTTTTCCGCATCCGCAACTAAATCCCGGAATCCGCTACTCTAATTATTTTCACTTTTTCTTCCAAGAGAATATCTTCCTTTTTTAATTTATTTTCCTTTTTCCTTTTTCTTTCCTTCCTTTTCTTTCCACCAAATTCTCCATTCTTCCAATACTTTCTACAACTTTCCACCAAAAATATCTTCTCCTTCCACCAAAAATATCTTCTCCAAAATATCCCAACCACTCAAATCCCTCTCCCATCACCATGGCCGGCCAAGAGAGCCACCTCACCTCTCCATTTTACAAAAAAACCCCCTCCCTAAATATTTTTTACATCACCTTCACAATTCCAAATCCTATATAAACCTTTCCTTCTCCTTTCAACTTCATTTTCTCTTCACCAACACCTTAACCTCCACCAACTCCTCCTTCATCTCCACCATAACAACAACCACTACAACTTCTCCAACTCCTTACCTTCATCTTCTTCCTCCTCCATCTCCATGTAAACTCCAACAAACTCCACCAAAGCTTTCACCTTCTCCTTTACCTTCTCCAAGACTACCACCATCAAAACCTCTCCACAAAACCACCACCCCATCATCTTCTCAAGGCCGGCCACCTCCTTTGGATTGGGGCCGAGCTCTTCTTCGTCGGTAATATCTCCGATGATTATTCCGGTAATCGTTCGCGATTATTCCGGTAATCATTACGGTGACGATTACAACGACAACAACTAACATCACCATCACCTCTACTATTTTTCACCACCATCTTCACTTCCACCATCACTTTCACCATCACAACACCACCTCCATCTCCACTACTTCAACCTCCAAACATCACCTCCTTCACCTTCTTTTTCATTACTCCATCAAAATCCAACTCCTCCACCAAATAACACCACCACCAAAGCAAGCACCTTCCCTTTCTCTCTCCCTCCTCCTCTTTGTATATTGCTGACGCGGATCTCACCCCCGCGTCCAGGCAACGCCTTAACGCGGATCTTCGCGTTCTTGGCATCTATTTAAACGCGGCCTTCGCGTTCTTGTACTGACGCAACGCGGAGTCCATGCCCGCGTCTGTGTCCCTTTCATGTCTACACGACGCGGAGCTAATGCCCGCGTCTGTGTTCTTCTCATGCTAACGCGACGCGGAACCCATGACCGCGTCCGCGTTCTTCTCGTGTCCTGACTTGAACGCGGGTCTCGAACCCCGCGTTTGTGGCACGTTCGCGACGTGATTCCCGCGACGTGATTCCCGCGTCTGCTATTCCCGCGACGCAACTCCCGCGTC
Source organism: Agave tequilana (assembly GCA_038442645.1). Classification (NCBI taxonomy): domain Eukaryota; kingdom Viridiplantae; phylum Streptophyta; class Magnoliopsida; order Asparagales; family Asparagaceae; genus Agave; species Agave tequilana. Next base: position 141,029 of record JAVJIF010007259.1, on the reverse strand, counting down.
TGCGACCCCCGCGTCTCACTCGCATAACTCGCGTCTCCCTGTGCACTCTCTCTTTCCATATACTTCTCTCTCTAGGTTTCTCTCTCTAACTCTTTCTCTCTCCTCTTCACTTTCTCCCTCTAAATATTTTATATATATTATTATATTTTATGGCGCGTGCGCGAGTTCCATGGATTTCGGACCTTTCGGCATTTTCGGTGATTTAGGCGAGTGTCCTCGCTCTCGCCTCCATTTGGGTTTCCCCGCCTTGTCGGGTCGACATGTATTTTATTCCATGTTTAAATGTATTTTGCTGCTTTATACCATGCGTGGCCGACCCTTCGTGGTTGTTGAACTCTGGGTTTCTACCCACTCCTGGGATGGCTGGTAGCCACCGAGAGTGCGCTTAAACCCCGAGCGTTCTTGATCCCTCAGCCTTCAGCCTCCGGTCTCTCACTATCTCGAAAGGGAAGTGATTGGGACCGTCAGGTCTCTCCGTCCTTCAGCCTCCGGTCTCTCACTATCTCGAAAGGGAAGTGATTGGGACCGACAGGTCTCTCCGTCCTTCAGCCTCCGGTCTCTCACTATCTTGAAAGAGAGGTGATTGGGACCGTCAGGTTCTTCAGCTCCGCCTGGTTATCATGATCAGCACTCAACACTTTACCACTAGATTCGTCTAGGCGAGAGGCTGCCGGATTTTCCACTCGCACCTTAAGCCGAGTTGTCCCGGTAACCTTGCCAGACGCTCCAGTGTTAAATACTATTTGCTATCTGTGACTCCAGCTTGCTCAGCTCCGCTTGGTTGTGCTCAGCTACTACTCTATCATCATGCACGTATTTACCTGATATGTTAACACTTGCTATGCCATTACTTCATACCTGTCAACTACATGTTACTATTTAACACCTGTTTGTATCACCTGACAACTGAGGTGTTATCACCTGACACCAAACATGCTACTACTTGGCAAGGCCCCTTGTTATGACATGACTTGCCATCCGGACTAATATCAATCTCTTGACATGATTGGTCACTTGCCAATATCATCCTCCTGTCATGCTATCACTTGACACCCGCATGATATACTTGACCTGTGATTATCTCATTTACGAGAATACTACACTTGTTATTCTGCATTACATGCACTGACTTGAATCTTGTACTTGTTATCCTGTATTATATATACAGTGACCTGAAATTATAGTACTCATGTACTCCTGAATTCCTGATCATGTCTTGTACCTGCTATTCCCGTAAATTTGATAACTACCTAATAAACCGTAAAATGAGACAACTTACATCGGGTCGGGGGAAACTTGCGGCTATCAATATATGTTCGTGTTTACAGTGGTATTAGGCATGTTGTGCAACTAAAACTTCCGGTCTGACCTGTGGGCCTCCAGGGGACCGAGGGGAAAGCTGGCTCCCTCCTTCCTGGTACCATCTTGATAAGGGCATCCATAAGACCCTCCTGAATCGCCTTGCGGTAGGTTCCGTCACCAAGCAACGGAACATCCTGGACCGTGGTCCCGGGTATGCACGGGACCCACTGTAAACATTGTTCGTTGATACCCCCGTTGGTTTCCAATAACAACCTTGCTTTACTCAGATGTGGATATATGTGTGCTGGGACGCTAGTTCACATATCTAGACATTAGGGTAAGATGAGTAATAATAATAATAAAAGATGCCAACTATGGATCCGTTGTATGTTTTACCGAGCTTACTTCTATTGGGTTTTACATCGGATTTCTGGTTTTATGATTATTATCATATTCGCTGCTCATTTCCCTGCTCTATTCCTTGTGTTCCATTCCATCAGTCTCATGTTCCTATCTTACCATACCATGAGTACTTCCTGCTTGCTATCACTTGTTATATATCTACCTGCCTATACATGCTTATGCTCACGACACGATTTTCAATGCCTGATTATGATTCGGTTTTATCGATACACTTGTACTTATCTCAGCACGCCATCTGGCTTTTGTATCACCACTCGCCTGGGGAGTTCTATCTGACTCCCCTGGATCCTCATGTCCAGGTCATGGAGCTTGGAGCGTGTGGATTCCCCCAGTTGTTGATCAGAGTGGCGCAGCGGTAGCATGGATCTCCAGCAGACCATCTGAAGCTCTATCCTTCCAGGCCCCCTGTGTGCCTCTCGAGTTTTCCTTTTGTAAACTCGTGAATGCCTTTTGTACTGTTCATACTTGTACATCCTTTGTATTCTCGCATTTGCGCCATGTTGGTGATGTAATATTATTGTAATATTGGATCATCTCTGGTGATAACTTTGTAATTGTACTCGTGTGTTGGAATGTATAATGCACCACTTACTTCCGTACTCTGATTCTTACCTGTACTGATGCTTAGCGTATACACGTGAGGGTATTTCTGACCTGCGTATATACGTTGCAGTAACGTCTCCGTACCCGCAGGATCGGGGCATTACACTTTGCCTGGTCGAACTCCATGACAAGTGATTCTACCTTTTTTCCCATGTAGGTGACGTCACCTTGCGCCACAACTTGCTCATCGGTAGAGAAAGCCATCCCCAGCGGAGTCACCATCTCTTATTTTGTGGAAAAAATTGAAGGCGTGTATTTCTTTATTTAATTGTAAAGAAAGTTACAATGGATCAATAATCTGATTTCAAGAGAGGGAAGATATTCAAGCTCAAATCTTTTCTTTGTTTACTGTCGGGTTCTTGATATGGCGATGAGAAGTGAATCTTGTTTTCCGTTGCCCAAGTGAACATCACTACCTCTTAGGAATCTTCTCTTTGGATGGTGGGCGAAGTAACACAGCTTCTGTCCAACAAAAATCTCAAAGAGACTTTAGGTAAGAAATAACTAGAACTCAACAAGTTGTAAGCAGAGTTTCTCTACTTTTTATTTCTAAGCTGGAGATTCTGGTCTTTGTAAGGCTTACAACCAAAGTTCTTCTGACCAAAAATCCTAGCCCAAAACTATCTCCCCTATTCAATAGCAGACTGAACTATTTATAAGGGTTTCAGGGGTGACACTGTCCCCTAAAAACACTCCATAATGGGGGTTAACTCTCTCATTACGTGGGCAGTAATTGACCTAGTAATGAGGGCAGTTATAACCGAGACGCGGGCTTTAAGCCTCGTATTTTATCATTGAAGTAACGCTAAAGCCTCGCATTTTATCGCTGAAGTAACGCTTGAGAAATACGAACTTCAAATTCTGCGTTAAGCTTCATACGAGACGATGGCTTTGGCCTTTGCACCCTGGTACTACGGTAGTGCTGAGACGCGACGTTCGAGCTCTACGTCTTGGTTATTGTAGTAACATTAAGACGCGGGTTTTCATCTTCGCGCCTTGGTGCTGCGCTAGTGGCTATGCTTTCTTACTTCTGAAGTATAGAGATCTCTGCTTTCTGATGACTTGTCCTCAGTAATTTTTAGACAGTCTACACTAACAAGCAATATTCTTTTAATGATGAGCATATTGTCTCCCTATTTAAGTTGAAATTAACAGGCTCAAGTTGTAAAAAGTAAGACGTGTTGAAGAGGTAGGTAAGACAAATGACCCCAACTACTATTTGTACCACTTGATGCTTGAGCACCCCATGAAAAGTTTCTACATCTTTAAAGATGTGCTCCAGGCTCTGATTGATGCGGAGATGCTCAAAACTCTGTCCAGAGTAGAAGAATGTGACATCAAATATGACAGCAACAATGCCCCTTCAATTTGGCTGGGATCTCCCGCGAACACCAACTAGAGTGGTCCCCATCACGAAAGAGGACTAAGGGTGATCAATACTGATCTCCACAATAAAAAAGAGAAAGGTCTAATCCCCGTCCCAACTTCTCAAGCAGGGATAATGTGGGATCATCTCGACCTCATCGAGAGCCAACAATGGATGACCGTCACAAACAGGAAGTCCAAAGAAAAGGCTAGAGCATCATCTAGTAACATGGTGAGTGTCTCTATAAGAAAAACTGAAGAAGGTATTACTTTTTTCACCAATTCAGGAGAAGAGGAGTCTGTCTTTGCTGCTAACGTAGGTACTCCTTTTACGTCAAAGACTCAATCTGACAAGTAGTACTTGAAATAGTACAGCGAGCCAATAGCAAGCTCTCCTCATCCAGTCGAGGAGACAATTGAGCAGCCAATGAAACAACCCGTGGACAAAAAAAGGTCTTCAAAACGGAGCTTTGCTATACCAAAGATCTTCAAAAAGGAGATACGGGACCATCAGCTCTCTTTTGCTTTGATGTCCTGGCCCAGGTTGCCAACATTCCTGCTCGGATTACTCTTTATGAGCTCCTGAGACTTTCCAAATCCATGAGAGAGGCTCTAAGAGAAGCTCTGGCAAATTCTGAGATTTTTCTTGCCTAGATTCCTGCCATGCCAAGGAGGAAGATGATGAGCACTATCACCAGGCCTTCAGATATTCCATATGCATTAAATTCTCTCAAGACGATATGTAAATCAAGGAGAAGCATGAGACCCCAGTATTACACAGGGTACATTGGGTCGTCTGAAATGAGCCGCATTCAGGTTGATCCAAGGTCCGCATTGAGCATCATGCCTCGTAAGGTCATGCAATACTTGGGAATCCCCACCCACCGATTGAGCGCTACTCAGACTACCATTTATGGTTATGCGCCCGATGGGAAAAATCAAGCTTAGATGCCAGATCGAGGATTGGAAATCTGAGGTGACGTGTTATGTCATCAATGCTGACACATCCTACAATTTGCTATTGGAAAGAGCATGGATTCACCGCAACTCCATCGTCCCATCCACCCTTCATCAGATGATGAAATACACTAATGAATAGGAGAAAGTGAGAATATTGATCGCTGAAAAGCATCCATTCAAAAGGGTAAAGAACAACTTCACTGACTCCCTCCTCTATCAATATCCTCTTAAGCTGCTAAGGACCCTATAGGCTGTCTAAAAAATTATTAAAGACAAGTTCTCAGACGCGAACTTCACTTCAACGCAAAGGTCGTGTTTGAACTAAAACGTTATCGTTGCTTCCAAGGGTAAATGCGGACTTCAAATACGCAACTCCGTGTTTCACTTCAAACGCCCATTTGAGAAACTCCGTATTTTTCCTCAAACACGGGTCTGAGCAACTTCGTGTCTCAATTTCAACAGTGCCTGTGAGCTTCGCGTATTGACTTCAACGCGGCCATGAGAAGCCAATGAGTGCCGCGTCTACACAACGGAGCGAGGTTCATGTCCTATATGAGACCCGCGTTTCTATTGTAACTGATCCTCATTACTAGGTCAATTAACTCTCCACTTAATGTGGGAGTTAATCCCCATTATGGAGGAATTCTAGGGGAGAATTATACCTCTAAAACCCCCTATAAATATCTTCAAGAGCTATGAAGGGGAAAAACTTTTCCTAGAGGGAGACTTTTCCTGGATGTGGGGATGATAATAAAAGCTTCTTCATTTCAACCTCAAAAGTTCATAGAGAGAGAGAGAGAAAGAAAAAAGAGAACTCTAAACACTTATTGTGTTAAAATAGAGTTCTATTCTGATTGCTTTTTCAAGAGCAACCCGAAGCAGATCTCGAAGAGAAGCTTGTCATTAACCAGTCAATAGAGAATAAGAATCACTATCCATCGCCAGATCAAGAACCCAACATTAAACAAAGAAGAGATTCAAGTATCCTCTCCTTTTTTTAATTAGAAATTAATCTGTTGTGACTTTCTTTTCATATCAAAGAAATTTTACATGCCTCAACCAATTTTTCTGACCGAACAAAAGATGGCGCCTCTGCTAGGGACTTCATTCTCTACTGATGAGAATATTGTGGCGCAAGCTGACGTCAAGCTCCTCGGGAGGACAGTAGAATCTCTCGTCATTGAATTTGACTAAGGGAAGTTTGAGGAATCTCTTTCCTCGGGCTCCGCTAGCTTCAAGACAATGCGGCAGTACCACAAAACTCTCTTTGGGGACTCATTCTCAAATATCTTTAGAGATTTCTCCAAAAGTGGCCCACAATCCTGATCAAAGTGCAAGTAGCGCCACTTTTAATGAGATTATGAAAACCTCTCGTGCAGCCCACGCGGCCTGCGTCAACATCTCTCAAAAGACCTATAGGGCTAATGCATCGGCACACGATCAAAGCGATGGTGAAGATTAATCCCGCCATCATTCTCCTCTTTGAACTCTGCAATTTCAAGTTGCCGACAATTCCCAACAATCCTTGTGACTCAACCGGAATGCTGAGTGACGATAGAGGCATCGCGCCCGTTGTCAACAAGTTGAAGAAGCTGCAATTGCGGTCTCTGTTGTTGCTGCAAAATGCGAGGTTGAGACCCACGTCTCTGGACCAAAACACGAGATTCACATTTGTTCACGACACGAGATCCGCATTCAGTGCACATCAGTATCAAAACACGGTGTTCGCATCTCTCTTCCAGAGCGCAAGACCAGCGTTCATATAATGGCTAAGCCAAAATGCGAGGTCCGCGTTTCTCTTCGAGAATGCAAGAACCCGTTGAGAGGCCAATTGAACTGAAACGTGACCTTCGCGTTTCTTTGCAGAAAGGCGAAGTCTATGTTTAGGCCTGCAAAGCCAAAGATGCAGAGCCAAAAAGCTTTCACCCTTATGGGTTTAAGGCTAGTTCTTCAAATGTCCCACGCAACAGATCTGATGAACTACCTGACAAGGAAGAGGAGTGTCCACTAAATCACTCCTCGATGCCATTACAAGCAACTTATCTCATCAATACTTTCTGATTGCCACTGCGATTTTTTGATAACAAAGCCCTCAATTTTTAGTCGGTTGCCAGTGGCTTCAAACTCGGCCAGAGACGACAATCTCCGAGGAAGAAGTCATTCTCTGACATCGAATACTCAGAGGTAACTACAAACATGGTGGGGGCCGAGTTTCACTCCAAGCAAGTCCAAAGGGAAGCAACTGGCTGTCAGTTCAGAGGAGTAGGATGTTGACTAATCTCCAGGCTTGAAGGATATTCTTGTAGAACCTGAAGGGTACCGACACACTCGGACTTGTACCAAAATGATTGCCCCAATTGACTACAGTTTGTTGGCCAGGGGAATTGAGATGAACGAGAACTCTCTGCCATCATAAAATCTCAGTCTTTGAATTTCAGTTCGGAGACTACAGCCTTTGCTTACATGGCAGAGACTCTCAAAGAAGTGGCCAAGTGATTTGAGGATCATTCACGAGTTCAAAAGGAATAGTTTGATATGATTCGAGCTCAGTAAGAATCTGTCAACACCTTTAAGCAGATGCTCTCAAAACTACTTAGGGAGAAAAAGAAACCAAATGGAAAAACTCCTTCCAACAAATCTAAAGGCAAAAAAAGGAAGGGGAATGTTCATCTTCTGCAAACTCTGAGCCCCCCCCATCTCATCTGAAAAGGAGGATGACTCAAAAAACAGATCTCATCATTCCAAGAGGATGAATGAATGGAGCAAAGCCTCAAAGCCCTTGCAAATCGAGGTGGCTTTCAAGATGTGGGGATAATCTGGCCCTAACCAGCAGAATGGGACACGGCTCCCTCCCCGCCCAAGTTCAAGGCGCCGGCGCTTCATACCTTGGATGGTAAAGGATCGCCGAACCAGCAAACATACTACTTTAAATCCCAAATTGGGAATGTAGTATCTAATGATGCCATCATGGCTCGTTTGTTCATTGGCACCCTTAAGGGATCTCCTTTGAGTGGTTTATGAAGTTGCTTGCCTATTCCATCAAGACTTGGGCCAACTTGGAAAAGCTCTTTTTAGCCTGCTTCATCAAAGATGACATGGAGGTAGCGATGCTGACTCTCCTTGCCAAAAAGAAAGAGAGTATCAAAGCCTTTGTGAAGAGATTTGGAGTATGGCGCTCTGTTGTTCATTTGGTATATCTCAGCCCATGCTAGTAGAAACATGTTGCAATAACTTGCAAACCGCACTCCTCGCCCATATAGGAGTATCGGAATTCCGCACTTGGAAGCAGTTGGTTTTACAAGCGAATAGGCGGAGAAAATCATCACTAGGGTCAAGGTTGAAGAAAAGAAAACAAATCAAGACCCGACAAACTGACACGACGCTCTCTAGAGTCATCTTCTAAACCATGGGGAACAGATACTCTGGCAATGGAGGTTAAGTCATCTTTGAAGCCCTAGTTAGTGAGAGGGGTGGAGCTCCCGACCAAGCATGTACCAATAAAACTATACTCCTTCAAGGATGAGCACATGGTCTCTTTATTCAAGTTATTCCGAAAGAGTAACAACTCAAATTGCCAGAGGATAGACATCCTGAATAGGCGGGGAAGACAGATGATCCTAACTACTGTTTATATCACAGGATATTGGGACACCCTACAAAGAATTGTTACATCTTCAAGGATGTTCTTCAGGCTGTAATTGACATAGAGGTACTTAAGCTCCGTCCAAAGTAGAAGAAGGTGACTACCAACATGACAGCTACATCACCTTTCCAATTTGGCCAGGATCTTCCACCAGCGCCAACCAGAGTGGTTCCTATCCTTAGAGGGGAACTAAGAGTGATCAATATTAATTCTCATAACCAGAAAGAAGGGTCTTGTTCTTGTTCCTACTCCTCGAGGGGAGACAATGCGGGTCCATCCTGACATTGTCGAAAGCCAACAGTGGATGACTGTTACAAATAGAAAGTCCAAATGTAAGGGTAGAGCATCTTCTAGTAATGTGGTGAGTATATCTACAAGAGAAACTGAAGAAGTTGTCGTGCCCCTGTACGTGGTCAAAGGTTGAAAGTATCGCAAAATGTCCTTGAATCAAATGAAAGATTACAACAAATCAAATCCCAACTACAAGAGAGAGGAGACGTTCAAGCCCAAATCTTCTCTTTATTTAGTGCTGGATTCTTTGTGTAGCGGTGGAAAGTGAGTCTTATATTTTGTTAATCAGGTGAACATCAAGCTTATTCAGAACTTATCTCTTTGGATTACTAATGGAGTAGCACAGCTCCTATCCAATAAAATCTCAAAGAGATTTAAGCAAAAACTTGAACTCAGCAAGTTGGTGTAGAAGAGTTGAACTCTTTGTAAAGCCAATATTCCTCAACTGAAAATTCTGACCGCTCTAGCTATTTATAAGGGTTCTAGAGGTAAAATGTCCCCTAAAAACCCTCCATAATGGGCGTTAGCTCTTCTCATTATGTGTACAGTACATGACCCAGTAATGAGGATAGCTATAATTGAGACGCAGGGCTTCTCTACAGTTGAAAACGCAGGCTTAAGCTCTGCGTTTAGCCATTGAGGTGATGTTGGATGCGGGCCTCGAGCTCCACGTTTAGGCGCTGCGGTGGTGTTGAAACGCAAGCCTCAAACTCTATGTTTCCTTATTGGTGTGATATTAGACGCGTGCATTAAGCTTTGTGTCTGAGACACGAGCATCAAGCTCTGCGCCTTGGCATTGAAGTAGTGTTGAGACGCCGGCATCAAAGCCTGCATCGTAGCATTGCAATGGTGTTGAGACATGGGATTCGAGCCCTGCGTCTTGGCATTGCAGTGATGCTAGCGCATAGGCTTCGAGCCCTACGTCTTGGCATTACATGAATGGCTTTGAGTAGGCTCACGTCTGAATTATGGACTATACTATCTGATGACTTGTCTTCAGTGATTTTTAGATAGTATACAGAACCCCCTCTAAAGTTTTTAAACTCCGCTGTTGACTGGGATGGGTTTCAAAACATTTTGGAGTTTTCTTTTGGCAGCAAGCTCTCAAGACTGGACTGGCAATCCTCTGAGATACCTTGAGTTTGATCTTGTCTGGATTTTGGCGTTCACGAATGTACAGTTAAACTCTTTGAATCCACCAGAGATGATCATCATGAGTGTCAAGATATGCAATCCAGACCTCATTGGTACTCTGAGCTAGTTGTCGGCGTACTGTTGAATCAGGGAAAATAACCAATTGCTTTTGCTCGTGTGCTATTGAACTGATTGCAGAAGCAGAAACTGAACATAAATCTTGCAGATGCGAAGGTCATACTGCCTTGGGGACACGGACCTCGTCTGAAGTAGACACGTGACTCTCATTCATTAGAGAGATGCAAACATCAAAGTGGAGACGCAGCTCTCACTGTGTTGAAGTGACGCAGACTTCGAGGTGGAGACGTTAACTTCTCTTTGTTGAAGAGACGCGTCTCTACTAATTTGCCAAGGCACGAGTTTGCTTCAAAGAGAAGACGCACCTATTATTTGATGTAGAAATGCGGCTCTGAGCGTTACAAATGCGAACTTGATTTAAAGTAGAGGCGCAGCTTTCGCTTGGAACAGAGGCACATCTCTTTTGCTTTATCAAGACGCGAGCTAGAGAATACTGAAGAGACGCGGTCTTCAAAGTGGAGACGCGGCTCTCACTTTATTAAAGTGACGCAGACTTCGAACTGGAGACACAGACTTCTCATTATTAGACAGACGCGGCTCTGTTAAACGCGAGACTCATGTTTTGGGCGTGTTGCCACATGTCTGGTGGAGCTAAAAAAAAGTTGTTCTCTTTAAACGCGAGATCTGTGTTCTAGGCGCACTGCCACGTGTCTGGTGACGATCGATCTTGAGATACAGGCCGTGTATCTTGATCGATCATTGCGCCTATAAAAAAGAAAACAATCTTTCAAGAGTCATTATCAGACTCTTTCTTCTCCGTTGAACTCTGCGTCCAGAGTATCAAGAACTTAAAAAATCTTCAAGATTTTTCCTCTTTTTCTTTCTCTAAAGAATTCACTATCAAAATGGCGCCAAAAACCAAGCATGTGGCTTCTTCCTCGAGCGCTGTCGCTTTAAAGCTTCTGATGGGCAGTTCCTCTAGGTAGGACGCCCCCATTTCAGGTAATAAGACCGAATTGGCTTTCACCATTAAAGAACTCGAAGAGTTATCTTAATTCTTAAGCCTCTTCTAGGTTGAACCGCCAACGCAAGGCTTATACCCGTGTTTGATTTATAGACGCAACTCTTGCACTGGTAGGCAAGATGTGGGTTTGATGACTTTCACATCTTCGCTTCATCGGATTGAGCCTGCTCTGCTTGTTGAACGCAAGTTTCACTGAGCCTTGCATTTAATCCCAACACTTAGAAAATTTTCTAAGTGGTGAAATTCAGATGAGGACTTCTTGTGAACCTCGCGTCTCTAAGGTTAGACACAGGTCTCACTGAGTCTCGCGTCTGATTCCAACACTTAGAAAAATTTCTAAGTTGTGAAGTTTCAAATGCGGACTTCATGTGAACCTTGCATCTCTCAGATTAGACACGGGTCTCACTAGGCTCCGCATCTCAGTTATTAGATGCCGTTCTGAGGTGAACCTTGCGTCTGAGCTTTAACACTTGACAATTTTCAGGTTGCTGACTATTGTGTTGTCCTTTTTGCAGTGAAATACTCCTTAAACCCTCTGTCCAAGTAGTATCATTTTGGACATGTAAATTATGCTAACCTGAATATGATTTTCATTCTTTAGAGGATTGCTCCGGTCTTTTCCATGAAGTCAAGGGAGCATCGGGATAAACTTAGCAATCCCAACATGCTAACGTTCTAGGAAATCATGACGGATGGCCGATTCAAGTCTGACTCCCATGTCACACTGAAGAAACCCGACTTCTTTTTCGTGACACCATTGCTGAAGACGACAGGATCCTATATGATGGAGACTACAAATAGTTCCGTGATCGGTCACATATATTGAATATATATCGTCACATTAGTATATGTATTATCTAAATAAATCATATTAATAAGTTCTATTTTTCTTTATAAAGTGCAGACCCATTGCTAAAGGATAGGAAAGAGAAACGAGCCTAAGCCCATCAAATTCTGATTTAACTCAGAATAAATTTGAAATCAGGAAATCAGGGCAAATCTTGGCAAATCAAAGAGGTTGAAACCGATTAAAATGAATCTTCCCAAATCAAGTGGTTAAAGCCAACAATCAAGGATCGTTTCGTCAAATCTAGGAGCTGAAATAGTGAATCCAGCAAGACAAAAGGGAGCCAAAAGCTACGCCAACCATATCTCCACCAGGATGTGGCCACTTGGCCACATCCTGGCCACGGATCCGTGGCCAGAATCGCGGATCCGCGGCTTGTTGGTGGAGATAAGGGGAGCGTTTGTTCCCCTTATCTCCTCACTCCTTTCCCTATAGGTTTTTGCCTATAAAAGGCAGGGTTTTGTACTGAAAAAGGGACCAGAACTTAGCTTTAGTTTTTCTCTTTATTATCTAAGATTTAGGCTCTTTGTTAGACAATATAGAAGTTGTATCTTTGTTTCATAATTTGTAGTTAAGTTCAAATACAAGTGACAGAGAGAAATTAATCGATTGTAATCTGAAGCTTGAAGTGACATCAATAAAAGGATCAAGCTTTCTCTTCTTCCACTCCAATTCACGGGTATATTTTGTTTAATTTACATGTATTGTTTTTCATCTTCCATGAGTAGCTAAATTCATTTTCTGGGCTTACTATTGTTCCTCTCTCCGATCCCTCTTCTTTTTGATTGGTTTTGATGAAAAGACCCAATGAATCATTTGCATGCCTAAACTATAACCTTCTTCTTTGAAAGTATTCTTAAAGGCACATGAAGAAGGGTTTGGATTTTTAAATTTCTCTTTCTTTTAAAACTTCTCTTAAGCTTCTTTTTATTTCATACTTAAAATACTTGATGATTTAACATTCAACTCAAGATGATTTTATAAAGAAAAGAGTTAACTTTCTAAACTATCTTATTTGGTTTGCTTAAAATTTTCTAAACTCAAGCTTAAGTTTTTGCCTATGATCAAGTTGAGGCATTAAGAATTTCAAGAGAAGAACACATCGTTGAGTAGTGAGATAGTGAACCAAGATCTTCTTCTTATATTAAAAAAAACCTGGTGCCCTAAAACTGTCCAGTTTGGGTGTCACCGACTGAATGCTCATTACATGGGCAGATTAGAAAGCCTAATGAAATTGAGAAATAAATTTTACCAAAAATAAATAAATATAATGCATAGGAGTTAATTTTAAAGAACCCTTAGTCAACTTCATAGTCACGATGGTGCATACGACTCAGGGTAAATTAATAGACTAGATGAGAAGTACAATTTGACGCCTTACTTTAATTGATGACATGTTTTTGAATAGCGACTAAGTTTAGGAATGAAAAATTTGATATTCCTATAACTTATAGATTACTTAAAGCCTTACAAATATACTTCAAATATTTTCTCTTTTCAAAATGCTTTTCAAAAATACTAACTTCTTTCTCTTTCTTTTTGGATTTTGTGGGTGAAATCCACTGAAAACCCTCACGAGACAAAACTCGTCCTCTAGGGGTAACATAGAGGTTTAACGGCTTGTTGCACATGCTCAGTGTAATCGAGTAACCTGCGAAAGTGGTCTAATAATTGATTAGAGTTAGTCTGATGATTTGCTCGAGGGCGAACAAAAGATAAGTGCGGGGGTGTGATTAGTCACATATATTGAATTTCATTGTCACCTTACCATGCTTTTTAGCTAATAAATTCTATTAATAAGTTTTCTTTTTCTTTGCTAAATGTAGGCCCAAGTGCTTAAAGAAAGAAAAGAGAAACAAGCCCAAAAGCCCACCAAATTCTGAATTAATTCAGAATAAATTTGAAATGAAGAAATCAGGGCTAAATCTTGGCATATCAAGAGGTTGAGAAGAATCCTCCCTGAATCGAGCAATTGAAGCCACACAATCAAAGGCTGTTTTATCAACGTTTGGAGCAGAAATAAGAAAACCAGCAGAAGATACGGGCCAAATACCAAACCATAGACTCCTCCTTTTTGGTGTGGCCACCTGGCCACACCAGGGCCGCGGAAACGCGGCCCAAGCCGCGTTTCCGCGACTTGTTGGAGTTTATTGGGGGAGCGTTTGCTCCCCCAATCTTCCCGGGATCCTCCTCGTTTTGTTTTTTGCTATAAATATGGGTTTCAGCAAAGAAAAATGCAGCGAAGACTAGGATTAAGTTTTGTGTTTATTTTCTTAGGATTTAGGCTCTTTGTTAGCTAGCACAAAAGTTGTAATCTTGTTAGTTACTTTGTAGTCCAGTATCAAAACTTGTGAGAGAGAGGAATTGAGTGCTTGTACTTGAAGATTGAAGTGATGTCAACACAAAAGTCGAGCCAAGTTTTCTTCCACTTGCAGTACGGTATGGTTTGCATTATTTCTATTCTTTTTTCTTCATTGTTTTCTATGAGTAACTAAACGGTTTTCTAGGCTAGCTATCATAACTCTCTCTTGTTCTTCTTCTCTTCTGTTTTTAAAAGAAAAAGACCCAATGAATCATATGCATGCCTTACTTAAAAGCCTTTCTTTTTGAAAGTATTCTTGAAGGCACATGAGGATTGGTTTGGATTGTTGAACTCTCACTTCTTTCATAAAAATCTTTTGAATTGTTTTTGCTTCATTCTTACTTCTTCGCGCTTGATGATTTAATATTCAAATTCTAACGATTTCTTAAAGAAAAGACTACACTCTTCCAACCATCTTATGTGCTTTGCTTAAAGCCTTCTAAAATTTACTTTAAGTTTTGCAAATGATCACTTTGAGGCACTTGATATTTTAATGGAAGAATGAATAATTGAGTAGTGAGATAGTGAGCCCAGATTTGCTTTCTTATTATAAAACAACAAAATAACTCTCAAACTTTCTAAATCACCTTCTCCAAAACCTTTCCTAAAAGTTACAATTTCTCTTTTAATCATCTCTTTCTTTCCAGTCTCTTTTCCTTAAAAACAAAACAAACACAATTCTTTGTTTTTAAGCAATTCACCGAAACGCTTCCATCGCATTCCTCCTCGTGGACACGACCCGTTAGCCACAAGCTACACGGTAAACTCTTAAACTCTTTGATTGTTCTTTCTTTTAGCAATCAATACCTATATTCATTGAGTGAGAGTACACCGTAGAGCTGAAAGCTAGAAAAAAGAGAGTTTGAGCATTGTAATGTGAGATTGGAGAGGATCAAGGGCTTTATATTTGATGCTTATTGAATAAAATTCAAAATTCTTCTTCACGATCTTGCAGCGTTCAGTTTAAGTCTTTCTTTAATTTTCTCTTTATGTTTTATGCTATTCTTTTCTTTCATATTTGATTCCATAAAGTCATCGCTAATCTTATGCATATTCTTTTCTCTTTTCTTTTATTGGCTTCTTTTGTTTTAGCATCGTTTGGAGGAGGAAGACATCAAAGTGACGACAAGAAACAAGTTCACCGGTTCATCTTCCTCTTTCCTTCGTACCAATCTCTTAATTTCTTATTTTTACTTTAGTTATTCAAATCTTCGCAAAAATGTTAGTATTTCTTTCTTCTTTTGTTTTCTTCATATTTTTGTTTTTCTTTTACTTTATTCATATTTTTATTTGCTTTTGCTTTCTTCTACAAGATCTTTATTTATTTATTTTTTAAAAAATAAAATTTCAACCTTCATCCAAGGGATTTCTCAGCTAGAGTAAGATAAAAGTTAGATTTTTAATAAATAAATTTTCAAGAACAAGTTTCTATAGACTCGATGCTATACTTACCACTACACACTTTGTTAAAAGATTCTAACAAGTTTAGATTTCATAACTTGTATGTGATTTAACAACAATGGAGTTTTTCATGAACTTTGAAACGCGAACATGTCTCCCTCAGAGGGCTTCGTCCCTTTCATGCAGCAGTTGGAAAGCTCGATCTAGTCGCAATACTACATGTTCTATGTTCGAAGGCTATTCTGAGCAGCTCGAACTATCAGCTCGACCTATGTTTCCCTGAGATTGTTGATGCATCATACGGGGACAAGTTCGCCGACCTTATAGGCCCGGACAAGTTCATACGGCTACCTTTCGGAGTCTTCTGGTGGCTACATAATATATGGCCCGGATACTTGATCTTTCGGCAATGCGGTTCCTGCACAATCGAGTCTTACATGCCCAGCCATTATGCCAGGCAGTTTGGTTACGATTAGTTATATGTTGGCAACCCCAACTCTGGCCTTCGCTTAAGCGAAACCAGTTTGAAGGTGCTCGAGCGTGGTACTACAATGTAGCTGGGAGAACAGGGGTCGTCTTCAGCCTCCCTCACAAGACACTCAATTGTTATATGAGCCTCAGATTCTCCACATGGTACTTTCTCGCCAGTATGATACCCAGCTTCAGAACGAATACTTCTTGTATTAAGAGTATTAAGGCATCATATAATGTCAAGTTGGGTTCTAAGAGCCGTATGCGGGGGATGAGCGACTACATGGAAACCGAGCCGAAAAGGAGGCCAGGAGGGAGTTTAGTAGAACAAAGGCAGCTCTAGGCCAAAGTCTTGAGTATGAGCTGCAAAGGAACAGTTCACTCGAAGGACTCGACAAGCTGTGCCTAAGCGTCCCCGGGCCTCTGCTTCCAAAGGTGAGCCTAGCCAGAAAAAGGCAAGAAAAGGACCTGAGGCTGTAACTTCAGCACAAGTGTCCGAGATAATCCCCTCTAGCATAGAGGAGCAGGAAGAAGAAGAAGAGGAAGAAGAAGGAGAGGCAGCCTCAGCTCTTCATCCTCGGGGTTTGCGCAACAGGGGTCCTGCAGTCCTGTAGAAGTAGCACCTACAGGCCAATCTGTCGTGGCCGAAGAGGCTGTGGTTGCAGAACAGCCAATAAAAGTGACGGAGAGGGGCTGAGTTGCAATCCCATCTCAATCAGGAGTTTCAACTCAACTGGAAGTTCCCTCGGCTCAAGAAAGAGTGGAGGTACAACAGCCAGACTCTCCTAGCATTTTAATGCCAGCTTCTTGGGTTGCGGAACCCAGTCCTACCGCTGGACTTCTTAATGGTAAAGCTCCAATCACTGAGGTCTCCTTGGTTCAAGTGTCATCTTCATCGTTCGAGGAACATGTTGGCTATTTGGGAGACGAAGTTGACTTTGGTGATGAACCTGCTCTTCCTGACACTAGCAAGTTTACATACATTTTCGAGGAAGAGATGCAGGTGGATGTCCCTGCAATGGTTCCGCCATCGGGAGAAGTCACCACTACCAAGGGTATTTCTTCTATCCCGCATGTTCTTTTCTTTATATGAACAATGTCTTAAACGCTCACTTGACTGTTATTTGCAGGAGCTGCCATCGGTGTTGGAGCTGTAACCTCCTCTCATATTGAGGAGATGATTAAGGAGTCGGTCTAGCTGGAGGGCCTTGAAGTTCCTGCTATTAGCACGATCTCTGAGGGTATAACTATTGTAACTGGGGAACCCTCGTCCCAGAGCAGCATGCCAAAGGATCTACAGTCTTCGGATCCTCAGCTTGGTAAGAGAATAAGGATTCTCTATATACTCTCATTCTCATCATTATTGCTAACATCGACATTATGATTGCAAAAAGTACTGGGGTAGCTCAAGTGGAAGAGCCCGTGGTGAGCACTGGCGCAGAGGACACACACTTCAGACTTCAATGGCTGAACCAAGTACTGTGAAGCTTGTCCCTGCGGTTGTCACCTCAGATGCTACCACAGTAATAATCTCGGAGGTGCCGATCACCACTTCGGCATTGAAGAAAGTTGCCTCTATGGAGACCATTCACATGATTATAGAGAGGGAATCCATAAGCTCATCGACATAATTAACTCCAGTCATGGACATCATGGAAGAATTAGCTCATCAGATGGTGCAATAATTCTTCACTTCCATGAAGTCCTGCATCGAATTGGTTCTTTCTGGGAGAAGTTCTTTCGAGTTTACCCGAATGCTTCTTGAAAACCAGATCGAGAACATTCGTCATACTGGAAGTTCAGAGCAGGCCAAGGTATATCTGATGCTGGTCGAATAGCTGGGGATATTCTTGAAGGAACTGAGGACCTTGAAAAGTGCTAATCTAGTGGATGAGGCCTTGTTGATGCTAAACAAGCTCCTTGCTACTTAAGACCGTAAATGAAAGGAGATTGAAGAGCAGATGGTCAAGGAGGCTCGACATCTCAATGACTTCTAGGCCAGCTATTAGAAACTGGTTGATGATTTTAAAAAATCTGAAGTCATCACCAAGAATGCAGAGCAAGTTATAGCCAATGCTCAAGTAGCTATCGCCAAGGCAAAGCCTTGATTCAGGTTAATGAGCAGAAACTTGTTGCTACTAAGAAGAGGCTGGAGGAGCTGAAGGCTGCCAAGAAGCAGGTTCAAGAAGATCTTACTACCCGTTCTTTCAAGCTGGAATCTCTTCAAGCACGACTTGCCATGAAGAAATTCCTATCAAAAGAAGAGTTGAGAGTTCAAGCTTGGGCAGAGGTTGAGAGAGCATGTCAGCACGAGATTCAGCACCTCCGAGACCAGATCCACTCTCTTGCTAAGCGAGACTAGCCCGCTTCTTTTGTATCTCCCCTTTTGTATCTCCTTTTTTTTGTAACACTCCATTTATAAAATAAGAGAGTGTTAGTATCACTTTTATCATTTCGATATAAATAATAAAAATTATCAAATTTTGTCTCATCTTTATTCTTCTTTTGTGTTTGAGAATCAGACAGACTCTTTATTGTATGGGAGAACACAGCTCTCATAGAGCAGCCATTGCGTTAAACAAGTGAGAACGCAAAGGATGCGACTCATGCTTGTTGTAAAAATGTTGTCTCGCTTGGTGAGGAGACGCGCGATTGAGACACAGTTCTTGGCCATGGTGGAGATACAGTTCGTAGCCGTTTGTTGAGACGCGGATCTCCGTTGTAGGGAGAAACACAAGCAGCACTGAGTTGCGGGTGAGACTCGGCCCTGAATTATTGGGGAGACGCAGCCCTAATTATTAGGGAAGATGCGGCTCTAAATTGTTAGAGCAGACGAGGCTCTGAATTGTTGGAGAAACACGGCCCTGAGTTGTTGGGGTAGACGACGCGGCCTTGAGTTGTTAGGGAAGACGCGGCTCTGAATTGTGGAGAGACCCACCCTTGAGTTGTTAGGGCAGACGTGGCTCTGAATTGTTTGAGAAACGCGGCCCTGAGTTGATGAAAGGACACAGCCCTTGGCCATTGAAGGGTCATGTTCTTTCATTTGTTGAGAAAATGTAGCCCTCGATGGTCGAAGAGACGCAGTCTTTATTTTGTTAAGGAAACGCAATCTTCAACTTGTTGGAGGTGACGTAGCCTTCGTTTATGAAAGGACGCAGACTTCAAAACACGGCCCTTGAAGCGTCGCTTTTAGTTATGGAGACGTGGTTCTGATGAAGCGACTCTCTATGCGCGAAGAACTCATTGGATCTTTTGAGCCAGAATCGGTGTTGACGGTTGAGGACGTGTGTTGTTGTGATTTCCCGGGACAAAAATTCACGTGTCTTACTCAGACTGGATTTGAGATTCGCGAAGCGAATTAAGGCTATTAATTGGCCTTTAAGAACAGCTTTGATTTTTATGTCGTTAATTAATGGCCATTAGCGAGCCTATAAAAGGCCATGAGCCTCTTAACAGTCATTCTTCTTGACATTTTCCTTCATGGATGTGTGCTCTGAAGAACTTTTTGAGTTCTTAGATCTTCTTCTTCTCCGAGCGTGCATCCTGAAGAACTTTCAGAGTTCTTAAAAGAACCCAAAGCTTTAATGCTTTCTTGCAATCTTCTTCGATGATTATTACTGTGAGTGATTTTAAAATCAAAAAGCATCTCCTCTGGTACTTTCATGGTCGTGTCATGATGTCCACCCTCTAGAGAACTTTTCTTCAAGTAGCAAATGGCTTTTGCCATGATAAGGCTCTGTTTCCTTGAAGCTCTATCATCGCCGATTACAAAGAGACTTTGTCTTTTGATCTCTTCTGAACTTCTAAAAACCACTGTCTTGAAGTTTAGACAGTCAATTTGAGATCCATGTGTCTATGGCCTGCAAACGTGATCCTCACGTTAATTGATGAAATGCGAGCTTGTTGACTTTTGAGTCCTGAGTTCTTCAGATGCGAGCATGGTGAACTCTACGTCTTGAGGCCTTAAACACAGGTCTTGCTTATAAGACTCGCGTTTGGAGTTCATAATATGGAAAATTTTTAAGGCTCGCATCTGCGCCCTTATAATATATGCCTAGCGTTTCAATCATCAAACGCGAGTCTCATGTTGAGTTGTGCATTCGGGTCCATACTTTCTGCCTTTGTAGAGCATAATAAACTCTACATCTTGAAGCTTTAAACGTGAGATTCACATATAAGACTCGCGTCTGAATTTCATGACTTAAGACCCATGTCTGTGCCTTTGGATCCATATTTTATGTCCTTGCAGAGCGTTGTAAACTCTGCGTTTTGAAGCTTTAAACTCGAGATTCCTGTATAAGACTCGCGTCTAGAGTTTATGACTTAGAAAAATCCTTAAGGCCCATGTCTGCGCCCTTAATATATACTCTGTATTTCAATCATCAGATGTGAGTCTCATGTTGGGTCGTGTACTTCTCTCCATATCTTCTGTCTTTTTAGAAATTTAACCCTCAGGTTTTTCCTTCTTGCAGGTCTTGGCTATATCAATGGTACTGATTTTAGTGTCTTTGTCGCGTCCATTGAGGTAGAATGAAATGACCAATTCGTTCAATTGGCGACCACTTGAGCAGTCAGAACTTCTATCTGAGGGCGAGAAGATCTGCGTGATTCTCGATATTAAGACATTATTAGGAATGATGCACCTGTAAGGTCTCGGATCCTTCCTGATTACAGTGAGCATGTCACATCTGAAGGTCACGGGAAAGAGGACATCACCAATAAGGTTTAGAATCCTCCATTCACTAATCTTGTTCAAAGAAGTGATAGCGACGAAAAACCCATGCTCATTGGATGACTTTCTAGTGGCAGGGCTTCTGATTAAATGAACGACCTTGTGAAGATTTCGCACCAGTTGGTCAGGTGGAATCAAAATGCTCCCTTGCATTTCGATTCGAGAAACACCATTGTTTTCAAGAGGAGAGGAAGTTGATTTACTATTACAGGCTATAGTCAAGAAGACGAGCTTTATGTATCTTTAATGTTTCAAGGAGTGACTGCAACCTTTCGTTGAGCAAGAGGGGCTTCTTTGTACTTCTTTGTTGTAACAGTCAATCTTATTGGATAAGAGAGTGTTTTGTATCACTTTTATATTTTTGAATATTAATAAAAGTGACACTTTTTTTGCCTTCTTATTTATCTTGACTTCCTTTTTGCATTGAAAATTAGACAACTGATTACCTTTGATTTCCTAGAGTTGTGATATTTTAACTTAGCAACTCAAAGTTGAAAAATTCCATTTAAGGAATTCAAAAAGATACTGTCAGAGGTGTGATGTTAACTTGACAGGAGTGAAATAGGTTTTGTAGACTTGTCATTCTATGGTTGAGTGTGACAACTAAAGTTTTTACTCCGCAGGGGATTGTGATTGAGTCTATTATTAGAGGTTTAGTATTAACGTAATTAAGACTCAGTTTGAGAGTAGAGAGAACACTGTTAAAGGTATGTATTAACCTAACAGTGATTTTAAGTGGGTTTGTCATTCTATTGACAAGAATAACAAGTGAGAGTAGACCTTTCGGGGACCTAAGTATTTCTTTGCCGTCAGAGGTGTGACATTAACTGAACATATTAGATTGAATCTTGTCAGAGGTGTGATATTAACTTGAAAAGGATGTGAACCAGAGGTGTAATGTAGCTCCATAGGAATTTCAGTTTGTTTGGGAAAACTGAAGATATTACTGTCATAGGTGTAGTGTTGAACTTAACAGTAGAGGTAATGGTAGAGATGTAATTTTGAACTTAGTATTGGTCATCTCAACTTCAATGCGAAAGCTCGAGGGAAGGTCATTGTTAAAGGTGTAGTTTTAAACTTAACAATGAACCGAATGCTAGAGGTGTGATGTTAAACTTAGCCCTACAGGAATTTTAGTTTTGTTTGGGAAAACTGAAGATACAACTGCCATAGGTGTAGTATTGAACTTAACAATAGGGGTAATACTAGAGGTGTAATTTTGAACTTAGCATTGGTCATCTCGACTTCGATGTGGAAGCTCGAGGGAAGATCATTGTCATAGTTGTAGTTTTAAACTTAATAATGAACTGAATGTTAGAAATATGATATTAAACTTAGCATCGCTCGTCTCAGCTTTGGTATGGAAGCCTAAGAGAAGTGACTGTTAGAGGTTTAATATTAAACTTGACAGCAACTTGATCACTGTTAGAGGAGTGATATTAAACTTAACAGTAATTTGTCAGAGGTGTAGTATTAACATGACAAGAGTTGATTTATGATATAAGCAATTTTTAGAACTTGTCATTCTATTGAGGAGAATTGATAAGTGAAGTTTGAATCAGTAGAGATGTGGTATTAACTTGACAATTTTGAAGACTTGTGACTCCAGGTAAGGGAGTCATCAAGTGAAAGTTCGTACCCACTGAGGAGTATTGAAACTTTTCACTATTAGAGGTGTGATATTAACATAACAGTGATTGAGTTTGTGGACCTACCAATCCATGGGAGAGAATTCGTAAGGGATTTTGGTGGGAGATAGAATGAATTGTCAGAGGTTTACTATTAACTTGACGGACTCCATTGGGGACTAAGAAAAATAATTCGTCAGAGGTTTACTATTAACATGACAATTTGTGCTCATTTCACCGGGAAAATAGATACAGGTATTTTGTGGTCCTACCATTCCATGGAAGGGAATTGGTAAGGGATTTTGAAGGGGAAGGCGGGACCAAGTCCCTCAGGATTTTTAACAAATCCTCTATTATCAACTGATTTGGTATGCCTTTACTAACTACCGTTTGCGTTTGGCTAGACATGCAATTCCCCTAAGCATGATGAGTTATCGAGAATTTTTATTGGACTTATAAGCTAATATTTTTCTCTATCCTTAACCATTGAGGGCGTTGGATTTCAATCGTCTCTTAAGAAGAGTGACAAAACTAATACTCAGTTAGCTTGTCTTTTTTGTGGCTCAATTTTGTCGAGGACTGAACTGTGTTCTCATGCACCGTTCACCCAACTATTCCTGCTAACCAGCTTCTTATGTGCCAATTAAAACTCCAGCGATGTTTGATCGTTGATGTTGGTCCCACCATGCTCGTGTTGAGCAGAACATAGTTGTCAATCAAAAATTCTATCGTAGGGGAATGCATTCGATGCAAGGATCATACATACTTGACCCAATGATTAGAGGTTTAATGTTAACATGATCAAGGGTAGTATTTCTTCAAGAATTTTCCATTAATCAGTATCATAAGTATATCGCCTTCTGGATTTATCGAGCGATATACTCCATTTTGAGTAGACTGGCTCTACCACAAATAGTCATTCCCATTTGGGTTAAAATTTTTCTTTTGTCTTATATGTCATCACCATGGATCTTCTGACAGCCAAAACGAGGTCACCTTCCTTGAAAGTCTGCTCTTTGACTTTGTTGTAACGCTCTAGAAATTTGAGCTTGATAAACCTAGATTTGCTGTTGAGTTTGCAAGAGTTTGTCGTCCAAAGCTTCCAGCTCCTAGAGTCGCAGTCGATGCTTCCCTCATCTGTCATCTTTGTTGTCAAAGCAATGCACAGAGATGGGGTTTGGATTTCTAGGGGGAGTACTGCTTTACACCCATATACCAAAGAGAACGGTGCAGCTTTCGTCGGGGTTCTCATTGTTGTGCGATAAGCCCATAAGCATTCACCTAATTTGTCATCCCAGTCGCGTTGACTTTTTGAGACAAACTTCTTGAGAATCTTACCAATAATTTTGTCAAACGCTTCTGCTAGCTTGTTAGCAGCTGAGTAGTGCGCCGTTAAAGACATACTTTGGATTCTGAACTTATTGCAGAATCTCTAAAATATTTGGCTGACGAACTGAGGCCCATTATCGTGGACAATCTGTCGTAGCATGCCAAAGCAGTGATCACATGATGTTTGATAAAATTGATCATGTCAGATGTCTTCACTTCCTTCAGAGGGACAATCACTGCCCATTTGGAGAAGTAATCAGTTATAGCTAAGATAAACCGCTATCCTTTAGATGAAGGTGGTTTTATAGGACCAATTTAACCATTGTAGTAAGAGCTAAACGGGTCGAATCTCAGGGAGAGATGCGATTGAAGCTTTTCGGTAATATTGTCTTCTTATTATCTTCTCTGTTTAAATAACTTAGAAAAGAAAACATGAATTGTATCTGGATAAAAGAATCAAATTAAAAGAATGTTTTACAGCTTACTAATAATCAACCACCATACATGCTAATGTTAGATAGATAATTACTTCACTTCAAATCCTAAATATGATATTCAATCACAAAACCAAGCAAGATACATAGGATAGAAAATAGGTTAGATTTGAAATAACACCATCCAAGTTTTAACGTTACAGTATCAAGATTGTCAATCAAGTATAAAGTAAGAAAAAATCATTAGAAAGTATTTAGCAAATCTTTACCCTATTTGAAATAATACTAACCAAAGTTTAACATTAAAATATCAAGATTTTCATCAAGCATAGACTAAGAAAAATAGTTATGAAGTATTAGCAAATATTTGACCTAATTGCTTATCCTAATGAGTCTTCAAGAATAAATTTGGAGTAGGCATGCATATGATCTAATCTGGTTATCTACTAGACATTAGATGTGATGGTGGTGATGTCTTAATAAGCCATGAGAAAAATCTAGCAACTCATGGTAAATATGACAAGTAAAAGAAAGCAAGAAATAAAAAAAGAAAAGACAAAAATAAAGTAAATAACAAAAGAGATATGAAAAGACGAAAGCGCCTTGTATTGATCTGTCGCCTCAAATTACAATGGCTCTCCTTCTCACAAATCTTGAATTAGAAGTAGATGTAGAATCTACAAATTACAAAAGAAATTTGAAGAGAGAAACTAAAAAAAACCCTAAGTTATGATCCCTGTTGTAGAGATGAGAGATTATCAGAGACTTCAGCTCTTTAAATAGACCTCAAAGCTAATCATACTAGGATACAAATTAGAAGGTTTCCTAATTCAATAGGGAATTTAGTCCTGCAGCAAGTTGGCGTGTTGTTTGCCAAATATTACTCATCAAACGACTAAATTAGACAAAGTGATAAAAAGAAGAATTGTAGTCCTTCACGGCTTCTTTCTGTAGCATCTTGAATCATTGGATTTGAATATCTGTAGCAAACGTTATGATCTGAATACTAAAACATGTACAGTCTGAATCCGAGTCTAAATTGATTTTGAACTCCATTTAATTTGAATTATCCTCCTTATTCCTTGTAGAATTAGCTTTATCCTATTCATCTTATAGGACTTTATCTTCTGAATTTGAACTTGAATAGGAGATGAAGATTAATCCTTTCCTCCTTTGAATTCAATTTAATTTAAAATCCAACTTTAGATAGGATTAGGGATAAAATAAAGTTTCTTGTACCTTTATCCTCTCATTTAAATAACTACACACCACAATAAAAAAGAGGGTTAATAGCATTAATTAATAAAGGAATAATTAAGGATATATGTGTAAAAGTGACGATAAAAATACAATTTTAGAGTACAATCACCACGTCTATTCCCTACATCTCGAATGGCCAAGAAGAAGTAGTAGGACGAAGATGTCCTAGTGCCTGATGAATGAAGTCGCCATGGATCTAACAGGTGTGACATCGCTTAGCATAAGTGATGGCGTCAGGAATCATCTTTGGCCAATAATATCCCAGTCTTTGAAGTCAATCTCCAAGCTCTGGACCAGGTTGTGAGCTCCGCACATACCATCATGAGCCTCTTTGAGTGCTTCCTATGCCTTTTATGTAATAGGCAGTGGAGGAGGATTCTATCATACGATCAGTGATACAGTGTTCTTGTGATCGTATTGTAGGAGAATTTAGGGGCTTTCCTTTGAATGGCAGCCACCTCTTTAGGGTCATCGAGCCAAATGCCGTATAAGATATAGTCGATGAATGGGAATCGCCAATCCCTGAGCTGTAATCTTGCTGAAGTCTCTAGAGCTTTTTTAACTTGAAGGTCTCCTGTTGGCATTTGATCATCTTCACGGGCGAATTTCGGATAGTACAAGTCAGGGCTGTAGACGAGTACTTTCTCTGTCGCTTCGGCTGGAAGAGCGAAGAAAGCAGCAAGGGATGCCAGTGCATCTGCATGCGCATTTTGCTGGCGAGGTACGTGGTCAATGTAAAAGTTTTCAAACTTCTCTCCATGTGGATGGTTGCGTTGTGATAGGGTACTAAGTCTACATGTCAGACTCCGTATTCCTCGCTAATCTGATTGACGATGAACTTTGAATCACCGTACGCTTTGAGATTTTTAATGCCAATCTCATTGGCGATTTGCATCCCGATTAAGAGAGCATTGTATTCCGCTACGTTATTGGAACACGACTCAGTTAATGAGAATGCATGAGGGATTATGTAGTTTTGTAGGGAGACAAGTACTACCCCCACTCCCGCTATGATACTTCCATGAGGACCCGTTCTTGATGCGCCGTCGAAGAAGAGTTGCCACACCTGTTCTTTGAAAAATGTCTGGGTCATGCAAACTTCAGCAGTCTAATCTGGGAGATTTTCATAAAGTTTGGTCATTCTTGGATCTGGATGTTCAGCCAAGAAGTCTGCAACTGCCTATCCCTTCACAGCTTTTTGTAGTAGGGACTTCATCTCGTATTGGGAGAGTAATATGGCCCATTTTGCCAATCGACCATTCAGCGATGATGGCTTCATCATAAGTAATATTAAAGAATTGATTTTTGATATAACATGTAAGGTTTTGGCCCACCAGGTAGTGTCGTATTTTCTGGACAGCGAACAACAATGCGAGACATTCTTTTTTCGATCGGGTTGTATCAATGTTCAGCTCCGACCATGGTCCTACTTATGTAGTAGATTACTTACTCGTGCCCTTGATCATTATTCTGGGCTAATAAAACTCCTAGAGAATTATTCATAGCTCGAACTTTTATCAGGAATGGTTTCCTTGACACTGAAGCTATAAGGATAGGTGGATGCGTGAGATACCACTTGACTTTCTCGAACGCTTGTTGGCAAGCATCATCCCAGACGAATGAGACACCTTTCTTCATCAATCTAGTGAAGGGTTGGCATTACCCTGAGAGATTTGTAATAAACCTCTGGATGTAGGCTAGTCGCCATTGCAATCCTCTAAGTTTTCTAAGGTTCCTTGGAGGTTGCATCTCTTGGATGGCGCGGACTTTCTCTCCCTCGAGGTGGATTCCTTTAGATATCACGACAAACCCAAGGAATTTATCGCTCGCCACCCCTAGAAAGGATTTGGTGGGATTTATCTTTAATTGATACGCCTACTGATTGAGGTTTTACCAGCACACAAGAATACAAAATTTCAGAACTTTATAATAGTAGTGCAAGTACTCAATACTACCGCTATAGTAAGTGGCTATGCGGGTCGTGATCCATAAGGAGGGACTAACGATGGAAGCTTTTTTAGCAAGTTCTCTTTTAGGTTACAAAAACTGGTTAAAGATCTTCTTTTAGTTCTTGAAAAGAAGAAGAAAAATAAGTTACAGTTAAGTTAAGAAGAAAGTGGGAGATTGAGAAGGTGGAGAAAATAGAAAAATTGATATATACAAAGAAATTAAAAATAGTGATAAAAGAGTTGGAAGTGGTGTTTGTGATCTAAAATAAATAAAATAAAAAGAAAGAAAACTAAAAATTACTTACCTCCTTTAGCCCATTACATACTTTGAATCTGTGGCAATGATTTACCTTGAAGTAAAGGCGATCAGCGCATAACCGATAAGAGTGATTCCCATCTCTTTCACATTATATCATCAAGACGATATAAGTATGAAATGATATAGAATGAGACTAGAATTCATTGTCATGAGCTATCAGTGGTACTTGCAAAGGCAAGGCTCTTTCGATGCTATAAGACTCACTTGGATAGCAATGGGTACCAAAAGAAGAAAAGTAGAAAGGAAGAAGAAGATAAAAAAAAACAAAGAAGAACATACAAATATAACAATAGATTCAATCTTGTAACAATAAGAGCAAAGAAGCACAACTTACATCAGTGTCACTCTATGTACAAGCTTCATTCTCGTTCTCGTATGAAATTTTGATCTCCTCTGACTTACATAAGTAAAACTGAAAATTACATAAAAAGAAAAATAAAAATCTATACTAAAAGAATGAAAAACTGGCCTAGAATCTATCTCTGCATGGTTGCTCCTTCTGGTCTCTGAAAAAACCCAGTAATTGTAGGCAAAACCCAAGGGGAGGGGCGTACGAAGATAGGGGAGCAAACGATCCCCCAACAGAATCCAAATGGCCGCGAAAACGCGGCTTTAACCGCGTTTCGCGGCCTGGGTATGGCCAGGTGGCCACACCCGGGGGGTTCACCTCCTGGTTTTGAGATTTGATTTTATCTGGTACTGGAATTCCTGTTTCAGCTCCTGAATTTGACGAAACGGCCTTTGATATCTGACTTAAACCAATTGATTTGTAGAGATTTGTTCTAACTGATTTTCAACCGATCTGATTTTCCCTGATCTACCCTGATTTTCTAATTTTGAATTAATTCTGAATTAAATCAGAATTTTGATGGACTTTTGGGCTCGTTTCTCTTTCCTTTCCTTTAGCAATAGGCCAGTATATAAATTAGACAATAATTAGAATTAAAAGCAGAGTTTACTATATAATAAGTATGAGAATGTGATAATGTTTGTGTAATATATGTGAGTGATCACCTGCATGATCTCAAATACTGTCTTCAGATCGGCTATGTGATCACCTTTGGCACAGTTTTTCACTACAATATCATCTATGTAGCATTCCACTGTTTTGCATATATGCTCATAGAAGATTGCATTCTCTGATATGTCACCCCCACATTCTTCAATCCGAAAGGCATCATAATATAGCAATACACCCTAAGTGATGTTCTGAAGGATGTATGTTTCTCATCGTTAGGGTACATCTTAATTTGATTGTATCTAGAGAATCCATCCATGAAAGATGTTCGTTCAAACACCCAAGTATTGTCGATCATGACATCCGTGATTGGAAGGGAAAACTCATCCTTAGGACAAGCATGATTTAGATCACGGAGATCAATGCAAACCTAGATCTTTCCATTCTTCTTGGTAACAGGAACAATATTAGCTACACAATTAGGGTGTTGTTCTTCCCTTATAAAACCAGAGTCTATAAGCTTCTTGACTTCTGATTGAATCACTTCCATAATCTCTAGGTGAAACTGTAGTTGTTGTTACTTGACGAGCTTTGCGTCTGGATTAATGTCGAGGTGAAGCATAGCCACCTGAGGATCAAGCCCAGGCATATCGTCATAGTTCCAAGTGAAGACATCTATATACTCTCATACGAGGCGTATTAGATCATCTTTTTTGGAAGGTGATAAGCTCTCACATATGATTATGGGCTTACGATTAGCTTTATCTCCCAGATTGATCTGAGTTACCTTATCCTCTGTGAGTGATTCGCGTTATTCAAAGTGAATATCCCAAAGAGTATTTAGGTGTTTGATCCATGGATCTGTGTCTGACTGGATCATTTCTTTATCTTCATTTTTAGGATGGCTCATTAAAACCATGTTTACCGAAAGGTCTTTAAAGATGTTACCAATACTAACATCTGACTCCCATGATGACGTGCCTAACTAGTGGTCATGATATAATAACTCTTCAGACTCAGAGGCTGACGAGATTGGAGTTAACACATAGCCCAACCCTCTCCGAGTTCGGTGATAATAGTCAGGGGCTTTCCCTTTTGGAATGAAAGATTGAAGCAGTATTCGCCTTCCTTTGCCGAAGTTCAAGCCAAGACCACTTGTTTAGTCATACCCCATATTCTCCATCATTTTGAGAACATTTGGCTCGTAATGGGAGAACTGAGGGAGCTTAGTCTCGCTTTCTGAGTCTTCACGAATCATTAGTTTGGACTCGACTCTTCCGAAAAAGATCGGTTTTTGACCTTTGCATCTTGCTAGGACCTCGAAGAAGGTTCCTTGCACATCACTAACACTTTGATATGCTATGAGAGATGATCTCGTCAGTGCATGCAATGATGTCAGGGCATCTATTGCTGATTAGGAGTCATCATCTACATTGGTACTAGTATCGGATGGTATGGAATCAGAAGCAAATACAAAAATAAGTCAAATCTAACTCGTCATTAATATACCACTTGCCTACATCATCGGCGGCGTGATTGATATTGATCTTATTAAGGCTCGTTACAAGAGGATTTATCTCCCAAAGATATTCTTCTTCTGCCTCTGTCTCAACATTGGCTTTTTACCAGAGTCTACTTCTTCTGGCTGATGATTTTTATCTGCTTCCAGAGAATCCTGGTATAGGAGGGAGTATGTGAAGTAGTTCTTTGCCCCTTGAACGGATGCCTTTCAGCAATCAGGGTTCGAACTTTTCTATATCCGTCATGCTTCATGACTTGATGGAAAGTAGAGGGGATGATGGAATTGCAATGAATCCATGATTATCATAACAGCAAGTTGTTGGCCCAAAGGCCCATCACTCTAGTTTTGATGATGATTAACTCATGTAATTATAGTACTAATGATCTTGTGTTTATTTAGTCTCAGATTTTGATCAAGATCTTAGTAGGTGTTTAGCTTCAACAAAGGATTCGAAATTAAGTTTTAAAGCTAGCACGTGTTGATTCAAGAGCTCGTGCATCAAGATTGCATCAAATACTCAAGAGGAGTCTAGCTCAAGGATCAAAGTTTTGGACCAAGTCAAAGAGGAGGAGAAGATTTTCAAGAGAAGATTTTCAAAAGACTTTGTCGGATTTTGTAAGTGTCAAGATTCGTTTTTAGATAAAATGTAAAGGATAGATTAGTTAGTGGATTGCTCAAGTTCATTTACACACACACAAAATTTATATGTGTTTTAGAAAATACCGTTTTGGTTTTAAGCTTCAAAGTATGCATTTATTTTATTAAAACTATTTTAGAGCTTATTGTCAAAAATATAGATATTTCATCTTATATGTGTAGTGGATCATATCCATACACACTAAACTTCAAAAGTGTTTAAAATATCTTGTTTTTGTATTTAGAGAAGTTTTGAAAAAATCGTTTTCATTTTGGAGATTGTTTTTGAAAAATAGGGTTTTTGTTTTAGGCCAAAATTTCTATATCACAAAAATAGTTCAAAATTTTTGTAATATGTTTTGATTTTTAATCAGACATGTTTGTACATCAAAGTATATTAATGAACTTATTTTTGTAAAATTTATGAGAATTTATGGGATTTTATTAAACGTAAAAAGACCAAGGTTTTAATCCCTTTACATTGCTGATCAGGTCTTCTGGTGGTCGATTGGGCGGTCGATCGATGTGCACAAACGTGCACAGCCAGGGTCAGTCGACCACACAGTCGACCGTCTAGAGAGCAAAGCTCTCTGGATCGCCCCGGTCGACTGGGCGGTCGACCATTAGGTTAATGCCCAGTATTGATTGACCATCCAGTCGACTGCTTTTCCCAATGGTCAAAAATTTGACCATTGATGGTCGACCAGCCAGTCGACCGAGATCAGGATTTTCTACTGAGTTGGACCCCAACAGCTAGTTTTTGGAAGCCTATATATTGGGGCTATTTTGGGCTAATTTACACAAGATTTCAAGCGAGTTTTTGTGCTAGCTTTTCCTACCTCTCTAAGTATTTATCTCCATTTGTTTTAGAGATAATTCTTCCATATCAAAAGGAGAGTTTTTAAGAGTGGTTTTCAAAAGTAATTTCTTAAGTTTTTCACTACATCTCTATCCTAGTTTTTCTCACACATGCTTTAGTTATCCATTGCTATATCAATCCTCTAGGGATCTTTGTTGCGAGAGTGCTTTTAGGTGATCAAAATGTTTAGATCACCAAGTGTTTCATCTTTATATTTGAGGAGACAAACTTACGGGTTCATGTTGTTTCGAGTTCTTGTGGGAGCTCGGTGTAGAGGTGCAACCTCGGCATGCTAGTGTGCTTGCGTGTGTTGTTCTTGCGGGAACAAGTGAGGGGACTAGAGAGTCCAAGGAGTTCTAGTGTGAACTTGTTATAGGTATTGCGACACAAAGTGATCCGGTGGGCTCATTTTAATGGAAATCCTTTATAGTGTTGAAGGCAGGGACGTAGAGCAATGGTGCTCGAACGTCGAAACAAATCTCCCGTGTTTGCGCTTGCTCTCTCTATCTCTTACTTGTGTTTATATCTTGCAAGATAATATTGTTTATCTCTTTTATATGCTTGATATATTTGTACTCTATTGATACATGCTTGGGATTGTTTGCCCACACTTATATTCAACCAAGAGAGCCATAGCCGCACCTCAACTCTTATTTAGAAGAATCTTGAGGAGATAGTCCAGGGCCCTTCACCGGGAATTCGGCTACACTCTTTGGTTATACCTTGTGTGTTTAACTTAATAGTTTTTAGTTTGCTTAAATAGTTTTTAATTCTGTATTATTTATCATTTGATTAGCTAGTCACCTATTCACCCCCCTCTTGGTGAACTTCAATTGGTATCAGAGCTTAGTGCTCTTGATTTGGGTCTAACAACCTAGAGTTAAAGATCCTCATTTTTAGCTAATCATAATATTTATTTATACACACATATGGATTTTATGACACCTCCCATGTTTGACATTATTAACATCTAAACTTGAAAAGTTAAGATATCCATGTACCTCAAAGCCCTAGGAATTTATGTTTATCTTGCTGCCATTAGGGATTCATACTTTAATAATAGCAAGTATCTTGAGGCTAACTCAAAAGCCATCCATACTTTAAAGTCAACCCTAAATGATGATTATTTATATAGGGTTTCTAACTTTAATTCGGCTTTTGTAGTATGGAACACTTTAGTCTCCCTTGGCGAACAAAAGCGATACTATGCGGGGAGCGACTCGTATGATGTAAGTGATGCTTCCAACATATGCTATATGGTCCAAGAGGATAACCCCCTTGAGGTAAACTCTGAATCTGTGCTAGAAGAAGATATTGACATGTCTTATGGTGAGCTTGCATCTTTTTGTCAAAAACTTATTCAAAAGCATGATTCATTAAAAATTGAAAATAATAAATTGAAAAATAAATTGTAACACACTTAGTGTAACCAAAGAGTGTAGCCGAAATCATAGTGAGGGGCTCTGTACTATCTCCTCTAAATAAGAGTTGATGTGCTGTGTAAAACTCTCTTGGTTCAACACAAGTATAGCGCACAAATAATACTAAGCATATAAGTATGATATGAACAATATAAAATAGTGCAAGGCACAATATAGGGGAGAGAGAAAGTTAGAGATAGTGGATCAATCACAAACAATAAGATATGTTTGAGGTTCGAGCCACTGCTCTACGTTCCCGCCTTCACATAGAAGGATTTTCACTATATCGTCCACAAAGGACTTCCCACACAGGAACCTCCACTGAGGATTTGGGTAATACAAACTTGGAGTGCACAACTCTTCTCTCAACCAACAACAACCTCTACACAAGAGGCAAGGCACAACAGCAATCACCTCTACACTTAGAGGGATAGGCACTTAGGCAAGCAATAATCACCTCTCACTAGAGGGGTAAGGCTCAAAGCCAACACCCCAACCATAATCACCTCTGCACTTAGAGGGATAACAACAAACCCAATTTGCACAACCTCCATAATCACCTCTACTTAGAGGGATACCAACACAACCTCCACACTCACCTCTACACAAGAGGGAACTTTATAACTCTTAGTGGTCTCACTAAACCACAAAATAATTTTCCTCACAAAACAAGATCCTGATAGATAGGATAGATTGATAGCTCAAGTGTGAGAAAATAAAGAGTTTGGAAATCAAAAACACAAAGACAATACTTGGGAGAAC
Source organism: Agave tequilana (assembly GCA_038442645.1). Taxonomy (NCBI): domain Eukaryota; kingdom Viridiplantae; phylum Streptophyta; class Magnoliopsida; order Asparagales; family Asparagaceae; genus Agave; species Agave tequilana. The sequence continues at coordinate 107,316 of JAVJIF010007259.1, read as the reverse complement.
TTCTAGAATAAATTAGAAATGAAGAACAAAAATAGTTCCCAAAGACTTCTCTTTTTCTTTGAATTTTTCAACCCTTTAAAACAAATAAAGATAGATCTTTTAAACCCAAAACTCTTTTAAAAACTTGTTGTTAAATACTTGCAAAGGTGAAAAAAATTGCTCTCTAAAAACTTGTATGAAACAACTCAAGAGAAGGCATATTTATATCCTTCAAAAATTCTGCTCGTTGGCAGTCTGAAAAGGGCAGAATTGCCCTTCTGGTTGACTGCCTGGTCTACTGGCCAACGGTCATTTTTATGATCGTTGAGCCACCGATCGACAGCCCGATCGACTAGGACTGGATACAGAGAGCAGCAGCTCTCTGCCGGTCGACTGCCTGGTCGACCGGGGCCATTTCCAGAGAGCAGAACTCTTTGGCGGTCAACCGACCCGGTCGATCGGCCTACCTGCCACTATTGTCATGCTCATTTGTGCATGTCGGTCGACCGGACTGGTTGACCGACTTCTACCTCGGTCGATCGGCCGGTCGACCGGTAGAAGGCCAGGTCCAACTTTTTAAGGGATTAAAAACTTGTCTTTTTATCTTCAATTATATCCCATAATATCACATAATTTCCACAAAAATAAGTTCTTATACGATCTTTGAAATACAAATATGTGTGACTGAAATTTAACACATATTACAAACTTTTTGAATCATTTTTGTGATATTGAAATTAGACTTTAAACAAAAATCGGTATTTTCCAAAAATCAAACTTTGAATTGAAAATTCGATTTTTCCAAAACATGTATAAATACAAAAACATGATATTGAAACAAATTTGAAGCATGTTGTATATGGATAGAATCCAATATACATATAGATATATATCTATGTTTTTGACATGAAATCGAAAAATAAGTTTTGTTTAAATACAAAACTCCAACTCATGAAATAGACTATCAAAGTAAGTTTTTCTAAATAGATGAAGTATAGATGTATATAGATCAAATCTAATATACATTAAAGCATGTAAGCTTGTTTTGATTCTATCTATTCGTGAAAACCATATATAAAAAAAATCGAAACCGTTTAAACTGAAAATCAAAACAAATAAACTTTAAATTTGTGTGTGTATGTGAACTTGAGCATATCAACACTATCTAATTTTTACAATGATCTAAATATAAACTAAATACAACTCGAGGTCTTCTTGTAGAACTCCTTCTCCAAGTAGACTCGATCCAAACGCGATCCAACGAGCTTGACTCCAACCGGGCACTAGATGCGATCTTGACGCTTGAGCTCCTGAATCAACATGTGAAAGCTCCAAAACTCCTTTGTCGAAGCTAATCACCTACTAAAATCTTAATCAAATATCTGGAACTAAATATCACAAGATTATTAGTAAACTATAAACTATATGAGTTAATCATCATTAAAACTAGAGTGATGGGCCTCTGGGCCAACAATCTATTCACCCCCCCTCTAGGTGAACTTCACAAGTAATACAAAGTGTCGGTATCAATAACATAGCACGTCACCTCGGATCTCAGGTCCCCGATCCGCATTTGAGTTTGATCTTTCCCATCAGGCGTGTACCATTAGCGTTGAATTTGTAAATGGTAGTTTGAGTGGCGCCCAATTGATGGGTGGGGATTCCAAGTGCTGCATGACCTGGCAGGGCATGATGCTCAATGAAGATCCTGAATCCACCTGAATACGGCTCACCTCAGATGATCAAATGTACCCTGTAAAGTACAAGGGCCTATCATACTTCCCCTTAACCTGCATGTCGTCTGAAGTGAAGGTTATGCAGGGGACATGTTCAGAGGCGTGGAGGCAATTTTCTTCATCTTCCTCCTCTAATTTGGCCACAGTCCGGGCCATGAAGGGTTTAGCATTGGCTAAAGCCTCTCTCAGAACTCCCTTGTTGACTTGGATAGCCTCAAGAGCTCATAGAGGGTGATCCTGGTAGGGATATTGGCCAGCTGAGCCAAGACATCAAAGTGCTAAGGCACTGAGGATCCCTCCGCTTTATCTTTTAGGAGAGTTCTAGTTACTAGAGCTCCTTTTGCTTGTCCACAGGTTGCTTCATGGATTGCTTGGTTGGCCCTTGGGTAGGTTTAGATAGATTTGCCATCACTTCATTGTACTTCTTCAACTACGACTGACCTGAACGAGTCTCCGCTTCGAGCAGTGCATTCGTCTTTGTAGCAAGGACGACTGTCTCCTCCTCAAAATCAGTCAGCAAGGTGACATCAGTTTTTTCTTCCCGGGAGGAGGCACATGCCACATTGCAAGGCGAGACTTTTGCTTTGCCTTTGGACTTCTATTGGTAACAGTAATCCACTACAGGCCTTTCACGTGGTCAAAATGAACCCACATGGTGTCTCCTTGAGGAGTAAGAATAGGTTCGAGACCTTTCTTCCACTGGTGATTTGGATCTGTATTGATCACCCTTGATTCCCCTTTCGGATGGGAACTACTCCGGCTGGTATTGGAGATTGTACCCCTAAATGAAGAAATGACATCATGTTGGCTGTCACCTTCTTCTGCTCAGGGTGGAGTTTGAGCACCTCTGCATCAATCAATGTTTGAAGGATGTCTTTGAAGATGTAGAAACTCTTAGTAGGGTGCCCTAGCATCATGTGGTACAGGCAGTAGTTGGGATTGTCGGTCTTGCCCACCTCCTCAGGACGTCTAACTTCAGGAAGCTTTAGTCTGTTGCTCTTGTTGAGTAACTTGGACAACGAATTGACATGCTTATCCTTGAAGGAGTACTACTTGTTGGCGCATGGCTGGCTTAAAGAGCTACCCCCTCTAGCTGGTTGGGGCTTAGAGAGAGACTTCATCTCAGTCGCCAGTGTATCGTTTCGTTTAGCATGAAAAGACGCTACCAGTGTGCGCCTCGTCGGCTTCTCGGGTCTGGGCTTGCCTTCTTCTGCCTTAACCCTAGCAACGATCTCCTCTGCGTGCTCGCCTTACTGGATTAATTGCTTCCAGGTACGGCTCTCAGCCACTCATATCTGAGCTAGGAGTGAAGTTTGCAAATTGTGGCGGCTTGTTTCCACCAAGGTGGCCTAGGTCATACCGCTGGGACATCGGAGTGCCATGTTCCAAAATATCTCCACAAATGCTTGAACCGGCTATCCTTTCTGTTGCCTCGTCATCAGGAGTTGGTTTGGTAATCTTTGAATCATCTTCGAAGAAACGGGTGAGGAAAAGCTTCTCCAGATCACTCCAGTTCTTAATAGAACCCTTAGGGAGCTTCATGAACTACTCAAAAGCAATCCTTTTCAAGGCGACAATGAACAAACGTGCCAGGATGGCATCATTTGATACTACATTCCATGTCTGACACTTGAAGTAGTATATGTGCTGGTTCGGTGACCCCTTACTGTCGAAGACCTGTAAGGTTGGAGCTTTGAACTTGGGAGGTTACGGGACAAGATCCCACTCAACCGGGTATGTCCGGACCACTCCTGCTTCTTGGAGGCCTTTTTGATTGGCGAGGGCCTCAAGACGCTGCTCCAGTTTGCTCATCCTTTTGGAATGAGTGCTCCCCTTCTCTTAGTTACCTTCCTCTTCAGATGGAGGCTTGGATGACTCAGAGTTAGAATGCTCCTCCTCCTCGGTATGTGCAGAAGATGAGCTTTTCTCTTCCTTCTGTTTGCCTTTGGACTTCTTGGAAGGAGTCTTGGTCTTCGGCTTCTTCGTTTTGTCCTCAAGCAATTGTGAAAACATCTTATTAAGGGTGTTGATTGATTCTTATTCGACACAAATCATATCGAGTTGCTCCCTCTGAACTTGGGCTTGCTGTTCAAAGCATTTGGCTATTTCTTCAGGAGTCCCTGCCATATACATGAAGACTTCTTTCTCTACGGAAGAGTTTAAGGCCTGTGATTTTGCGATGGCAGAGTGCGTCTCGTTTACTTCAATGCCCCGGGCTAGGGCACTATAGTCCACTGGAGCTAGTGTACCATTCAGAGTATGAGTATGCCGGTACACTCCTTCCGGCTCAGTATCAGACTCGTTGGAGCTGACTATCGGCTGCTTCCCCTTAATCCTGTTTGGCGTAGCGCTTAGACCTACCATGTTTGCAGTGACTTAAGGGTACTTCATGTTATAGAAGGTTCTCCTTGTGCGGGAGCGATGCCTTTTGGCCGAGTGGAAAACTGGTGCTGATGATATCCAGTTGAACACCGACTGTTTGCCAACATGTGAGCTGCAGTGGCATTCAGAGAGCACTGCTGTGATGAGCCTGAAATACACCTAGAGGAGGGTGAATAGGTGTACTAGCTAATTTAGGACAAATGATATGAAATTTAAACTTAATTGCAACACACTGTGTAACTAAAGAGTGCAGCCGAATTCCCGGTGAAGGGCCTCGGACTATCTCCTCAAGATTCCTCCAGATTAAGAGTTGAGATGCTATATGAAGCTTTCTTAGTTCAACACAAGTGTGGGCACACACAAACTATATCTAGCATATGAATATGTATAATATAAAATAATGCAAGATATAAGAGAGAAAGAGTTAAGAGATAGTGGATCAAATGCAAACAATAAGATATGTTTCGAGGTTTGAGCCACTCCTTTACGTCCCCGCCTTCAAACAGAAGGATTTTTACTATGTCTACACAGGACCTTCCACAAAAGGACCTCCACTGAGGAATTACAACTCTACACTTGGAGTACACTACTCCTCTCTCAAATACAATCACCTCTACACAAGAGGGATAGGTACAAAGCCAATACAAAGAAAAGATTACAATCTTGGTGACCCAATGATCACAAACAACACTTGGTGATCACAATAGACTACAAATAGTTTTCCTCACAAAAACAAGATCCTATAGATAGGATGAGAGATGATAGCTCAAGTTTGAGAATATAAAGTGTTTGGAAAGAAAAATAACAAAGAAAAACACTTGGGAAAAACGCTAGATAGATACAAAAATAAAGATCAAAACCAATTTCCCAAAGACTCTCTTTTCTTTGATTTTTCAACACTTTAAAAACAAATAAAAGATAAAACTTTTAGGCTTTGCTGCAAAACACTAAAAAAGATTAGAAGAAAGGCTCTCTAAAATCTTGGTGAAAATAGCTTGAGAGAACCCCTATTTATAGGCTCTCAGAATTATGTCCATTAGGGTCCAGAAAAGGTCATTTTTGACCTTCGGGTCGACCGCCCGATCGAACGGCCAATGGTCATATTTCTGACCGTTGAGCCACTGGTCGACAGCCTGGTCGATTGCCCCAGGCAAAACTCGTCTAGTGGTCAACCGCCCGATCGACCGAGCATAAAGGCACAGCCTTGTCAGTCGACCGCCCAGTAGACTGGCGCTACCCGAGAGTTGGGGAAGTTACAGTCGATCGATTGCCCAGTCGACCGGCCATATAGGCAGGCCATGTGCACGTTCTTGTACACATCGATCGACCGGCCGGTCGACCGCCAGCAGGCCCAGACTGGGATATAGGGTGTGAAACTTGGTCTTTTTAACACCTATAAAATCCCATAAAATCTCATAAATTTCACAAAAATAAGTTCTTATAAATATGTGAAGAACAAATATGTGTGACAAAAACTCAACACATATTACAAACTATTTGAATTATTTTTGTGATATAGAAATTAAGCTTTAACATAAAAACGGTATTTTCCGAAAACAAAACTTTGAAATGGAATCCAAATTTTCCCAAACTTGTATAAATACAAAAATAAGATATTTAAACTCTTTTGAAGCATAGAGTGTGTGGATCGAATCCAATACATATATAAAAGATATATCAATAAATCCAAAATAAGTTTTGTTAATTACAAAACTCTAAACACATGAATTAGAATCATCACAATAAGTTTTTCTAAGTATATGAAGCATAGATGTATATAGATGAAATCTAATATACATTAAATCATGTAAACTTGTTTTGATTCTGTCTATTCATGAAAACTATATATATGTGTACTTGAAATCTAAAACCGGTTAAACTTAAATCTGAAAATCAACGTATTGAAATTATGTGTGTGTGTGAACTTGAGCATATTAAAACTAGTCTATCATACACAAGATCTAAACACAAACTAAAACTAAACAAACCGAAGTCTTCTTGTAGAACTCCTTCTCCAAGCTGACTCAATCCAAACACAATCCAAACAGCTTGACTCCATCCGAGTACTAGATGCGATCTTGACGCGCGATCTCTTGAATCTACATGTGTTAGCTCCAAAACATCTTTATTGAATCTAGACACCTACTAAGATCTTGATCAATAATTGAAATTATATAAGCACAAGATCATTAGTAAACTAACCTTCATAAGTTAGTCATCATTAAAACTAAGGTGAAAGGACTCTGGTCTAATAATCTCCCCCTTTTTGATGACGATAAAACTTATGAGATTATATATATGCATCTATTAAGGATAGGCTTCATAGAAGCTCCCCCTTATCATATGCGTAATCAATAAACATATAAAGATATGAAATGAAGCTTAAAACACCAATAAATAAGATATATATGTATAAACATATAGTAAAACATGCATATATAAATAAAACAAGATATATATATATATAAATGCATAAACACATAGTAAAATATGCATATATAAAACTGAATCCTTCTCCCCCTTTTTGTCACTCATCAACAAAGGGATGAAAACTGTAGGTTCACCTAGAGAGGGGTGAATAGGTGATGGCTAATCTTATGGTCACTTAATGCCAAATGATGCGAATAATGCGGAAGCTAAAAACAATTATGACCTAATTAAAACTTTTTACACTAAATATCACGTATAACTAAAGAGTGTTGCCGAATTTCCCGTGAAGGGCTCTGGACAAACTCCTCTAGATTCCCCTTGAATGGGTTGAGGTGCCGCGTTGGCTCTCTGGTTAAATACAAGTGTTAGCAAACAATCCCAAGCAAGTATATCAATGAGCACAATATATCAAGCATGTAAATGTAAATGCAATAATTGAATGCAAGATATAAACAAGTAAGGGAGAGAGAGAAAAGGCAATCGCAAACACAAAGGGTTTGTTTCGAGGTTCGAGCACACTTGCTCTACATCCCCGCCTTCGACACACGAAGGATTTCCACTATGCAAGATCCCAATGGATCTCTCCTCGGTGCCGCAACACCTACAATCCCTCGGACTCCCTAGTCCCGTACACACGCAAGCTCACTAGCTCGCCGAGGCCGCACCTCAAAACAACCAAGTCCGCACCCAAACTCAAAACAACGCGGACACACACGTCCGCCTCCTCAAAGTACAGGAAATGATCTTCTTGGTGATCTAAACACTTTGATCACCAATAAACACTCTCACAAAAACACTCCTATAGAATGAATAGCTCAATGGATGCTCAAGTGTTTGTGTGAGAAAACAAGGAAAGAATCTTTGGTGAAAAACTCAAGAAAATCTCTTTTACACTCTTGATAAACTCTCCTTTTAATTGGAAGTATTGGCTCTAATTTTGTGGAGAAAAACCTCTGGAATGAATGAAAAAAACTGGCTCTAAGAGTCTCCAAAATCTTGGCTCAAAATAATGACCAAACCCCCAAATTTATAGGCCAGAAAAATATAGCCGTTGGGGTCTGTCAGGCCTGCCGGTCGACCCGTACGGTCGACCGCCAACGGTCAGAAATCCGACCGTTGGAGCCACGGTCGACCGCCCGGGTCGACCGAGCCACTGGAGCAAAGAGTCAAACTCTCTGTCGGCCAACCCGTACGGTCGGCCGAGATTTCCAGAGAGCAGAGCTCTCTGGAGCGGTCGACCCGTACGGTCGGCCGTCCTCCAGTGCACAAAGGCGTGCACGTTTGTGCACGTCGGTCGACCGAGCCGGTCGACCGACTTCAGGCCAAGTCGACTATACAGTCGACTTGCTGAAGCCTGGAAACAGTTTTCTGGGATTTAAAACTTGGTCTTTTGGCTCATATAAAAATCCCATAAAATACTTAAAAATCTACAAAAATAGTTTAACCAATATACTTTGATAATCAAACATGCTTGCACAAAATCAAGGCATGTTATAAAAGATTGGACTATTTTTGTAATAGGAAATATTGGGCTCAAGATAAAAACTGTTTTTCCAAAATCTTGTATTTCCAAAAACTTCTTTTCTAAACTTTGTTTTCCCAAAACATCTTCAAATACAAAAATAAGATATCATAATTCATTTTAAGGCATAGTGTGTATGAATATGATCCACTATACAATCAAGATGAAATATCTATATTTTTGGCATTAAGCATAAACTTGGTTTTGGTTGAAAGATGTAAACATGAATATCAAAAACCAAATAGTATTTTGTCACAAAGAAAAATCTTTTATGAAAGCATATCTATCAAGAGTGTGTGTGTGATATATACTTGAGCAATCCACCAACTATCTATCCTTTACATTTTTAACTAAAACAAAAACAAAATCTTATACCTAGACACAAGTCTTGATCTTGAAGTCTTCCCTTGAAGTCTTCACATCTCTTGACTTGGTCCAACCTTGATCCAAAAGCTCCTTGGATCACACCGTGCTAGCTCCAAATCTTGACATTTTATCCTTTGTTGAGCTATGCACCTACTAAGATCTTGATAATGAATCTGTCACTAATTAAACACAAGATCATTAGTAAACATAACTTCATGAGTTGATCATCATCAAAACTAGGGTGATAGGCCTTTGGGCCAACAATCTCCCCCTTTTTGATGATGACAAAACTCATGGAGTTATATATGCATGGATTAAAGTAAAGCTTCAAGGAAGCTCCCCCTTAACTCATGCATAGACATAAATAATAATATATGACAATGAAGCTCATAAATATGTATGCAAATGTATGGAGATAAAACATATCAAATACTTTTTCTCCTATTTGCAAAACAAAACATATATGCATAAACATAAATCTTTCTCAAACATGCATATAAACTCAAAATAACTCAAAATCTTTCTCCCCCTTTTTGTCAATCATCAACAAAGGGTAAAACACAATCAACAAATTTTTTTCCCCCCCTTTTTGTCATAAACAAAGGGATCAAGAATGGGTAATACAAATCAATCAATAAAAATTTATATGCGATATACATTCATGAAGAGGAAGACGCTAAGTTAGCTTCCCTACACATATGAATTACATGAAGAAGAGATGACAAGCCCCAATTCACATAACACATATTATGTAATACATAAGAGGAGATGTGAAGCTCCCCCTACACACGTATATCATATAAAGAAGAGTTGTCAAGCTCCTCAATTTATAATATACTCAACATGAATCCATATGTAAGAGAGATGTTAAGCTCTCCTTGCATATAAGAAATACACATCAAAACATTTTTAATTTTTCTTAAACAAAATTTTGAAAGGTATCAGAGCTTTAGTAAAACAAACAAATTTTAAGATACCAAATTGAAAATAATCATTTTTGTAAATCATATTGATACCAATTGAAAATTAACAAATATGAAATTGAAACATATTGATACCAATAGTAAACATAATAAAAAATTTTATTTTTCATCATAAACTTTGTGCTTTTAAAAATGTGAGCCAATTGTAAGTTAAGCACATGAAAATCATATATATGTATGAAAAATGAGTATACCAAGTGAAATTGATACATACATCAATAAGAAACAAAATATGAGAATATACAAAATAAGTTCATATTGATACCAATTGAAACGATTCAAAGATACCAATAGACATAACAATAAGATCAAGTGTATATCTCATAACCTACCACCCTTCATATGCTCAAGATAGAAGATTTTCAATGAAGCATACAAGGCATAATCGCCCATCCATCCTCCCATAGATGGTAGGGGTTTTCAAAAATAGATTTGAAAAATAAGCTTTGTTTGAAAAACTCTACCAAATGAAGAACAATTAACTAGTTAAAATAATTTTTGAAAAACTAGTTAAAGATCCTTCAAAAATATGAAATCAAAGCATATATATTTCATGAATCATACCAAATACAAGAATTGACACTCGATCTATGAAGCTCAAAAATATGTTCATGAATCAAAGTCATGACAAAATAAATAAGTTTGAGTGTTCAAAAGTCATGTAAATAGAATTTTCATGAAAATAGACATTGAAGCTCAAAAAGATCATAAGTCACATTTTTAACAAAACATGAAAAATTATTTTTCATTAAAACAAAACACACTTCTAGGTATATGTATGATTTATCCAATCCTAACAATATACATACATATCCCAAACATAAAAGAGTCTATCAAATGTATTTGCATGAAGGTAAGAGACTCACGGGTATACATGTATATTTATTAGATTTGAATTAAAAATACATATACATGAAGTAAAGCATAAAAATTGGCAAAGCATGTATAAATGAGAATCATCAAAACTAGTCTATACATGTGCATATAGTGGGTACAAATGAGCATGAAGTGCAAACATATATAAATCACGTGTAACTCACTATTTGTACATGTATAATACAAGTTTTGATAAAAACTACATCTAAGCATGTTTATACCACATGAAACACATAAAGACATAAAACATGAACATGCTATGAATATGATAAATGAACTAGCATGTACATAAAAAGTTGGAGTTTAGAGATCGTTACCAACTCCAAAGCTCCAAACATGGTGGTTGACCCACCAAAAACTCCTTGATAGCGATGCATCTATAAATGTGTCCATCAAGTCCAAGTGCATCCACCATCAAGGCACCAAATCTCTCACGTCTTGAGAGATCCCTCACCTATATCAAAAACATGGGGTGGGGGTTTTGGTACCCATTTTTTCTTGGGTCCTTGGGGGTTAGCTTTGTAAGGCACCAAACATTTTTATTAGCAAAATTTAAAATATACAACTTGTCATAACAAAATTTTGCTAGATGGCCTTTGCGGCCACAATGTGTACATTTGTACACCTTAGAATGCTTATGAGTGTGATTGTGATCGTGGCGTGCAACATAAGCAAATGCATGATGAGAGTGATGTGCATGAACATGAGGAGTTTGTTTCTTTGCAAACAAGGACTCCAACCTAGTATGGTTAAATGCACACGAGTTCAAGGTTGAACTCAAACTATCTATTTTATTTTTCAAATTCTTAATCTCACTATCATCAATGGTAGCATGTAAAGAGTAGTGAGAAATAGAGTTATTTTTCTTTTTCTTTTTCGAAACAAATTCTTTTTCTTTTCACAAAATTTTCTTTTTAAAGAGTTGTTTTCTTGAAAAACAATTTCCTTTTGAGTTTCCACCAAAATAATTTTATCTTTCAAAATAGTGTTCCCTTCACACAAATCATTTAATTTAGACATAAGGGAAACATTTTCATTTTTCAAAACCTCATTTTCTTTTTCTAAGCATGCAATGTTAGATTTAAATGAATCTTGTTCTATATGCATGCAAGCAATATTCTTTTTCAAATTTTATCATCTTTCTTAATCATGTCATATTTTTCAAGCAATAATTGACAAAATGTAGAAAGCTCTTCATATGACATGTTATTATCCTCATCCTCGGATTCGGTAGTTACCTCAAGGGGTTATCCCCTTGGACCATGTAGCACTTGTTGGAGATGTCGCTTCCAACATCCGAGTCACCCCCGCATAGTATTGATCATTTTCGCCAAGGGAGAGGAGGGTGTTCCAAACTACAAAAGCCAAATCAAGATTAGCAACCTTAGATAAATAAACATCATCTAGGCTAGATCTTAAAGCACTTAGGGCTTTTGTATTAGCCTCAATATTCTTGCCATTTAAACAATATGCATTATTAGTAGTAGCAAGATAAACATGAATGCCTAGGGCTTTGAGGTACAATGACATCTTAACTTTCCAAATTTGGATGTTAAGAATGTCAAAAGTGGGTGGTACCATGAAATCCATAGTGTGTGTAAAAAATATTGTGATTAGCGTAAAGATGAGGATCTTTAACTCTAGGTTGTTAGACCCAAATCAGAGTACCAAGCTCTGATACCAATTGTAGGTTCACCTAGAGGGGGGTGAATAGGTGATGGCTAATCTAATGGTCACTTAATACCAAATGATGCGAATAATGCGGAAGCTAAAAACAATTATGACCTAATTAAAACTTTTTACACTAAACACCACGTATAACCAAAGAGTGTTGTTGAATTCCCCGTGAAGGGCTTTGGACAAACTCCTCTAGATTCCCCTTGAATGGGTTGAGGTGCCACGTTGGCTCTCTTGGTTAAATACAAGTGTTGGCAAACAATCCCAAGCAAGTATATCAATGAGCACAATATATCAAGCATGTAAATGTAAAGACAATAATTGAATGCAAGATATAAACAAGTAAGGGGGAGAGAGAGAGAAAAGGCAATCACAAACACAAAAGGTTTGTTTCGAGGTTCGAACACACTTGCTCTACATCCCCGCCTTCGACACACGAAGGATTTCCACTATGCAAGATCCCAATGGATCTCTCCTCGGTGCTGCAACACCTACAATCTCTCGGACTCCCTAGTCCCGTACACATGCAAGCTCACTAGCTCGCCGAGGCCGCACCTCAAAACAACCGAGTCCGCACCCGAACTCAAAACAACGCGGACACACACGTCCGCCTCCTCAAAGTACAAGAAATGATCTTCTTGGTGATCTAAACACTTTGATCACCAATAAACACTCTCACAAAAACACTCCTATAGAATGAATAGCTCAATGGATGCTCAAGTGTTTGTGTGAGAAAACAAGGAAAGAATCTTTGGTGAAAAACTCAAGAAAATCTCTTTTACACTCTTGATAAACTCTCCTTTTAATTGGAGGAAGTATTGGCTCTAATTTTATGGAGAAAAACCTCTAGAATGAATGGGAAAAACTGGCTCTAAGAGTCTCCAAAATCTTGGCTCAAAACAATGACCAAACTCCCAAATTTATAGGCCAGAAAAATATAGCTGTTGGGGTCTGTCAGGCCTGCCGGTCGACCCGTACGGTCGACCGCCAATGGTCAGAAATCTGACCGTTGGAGCCACGGTCGACCGCCCGGGTCGACCGAGCCACTGGAGCAAAGAGTCGAACTCTCTGTCGGTCGACCCGTACGGTCGGCCGAGATTTCTAGAGAGCAGAGCTCTCTGGAGCGGTCGACCCCGTACGGTCGGCCGAGATTTCCAGAGAGCAGAGCTCTCTAGAGCGGTCGACCCGTACGGTCGGCCGTCCTCCAGTGCACAAAAGCGTGCACGTTTGTGCACGTCGGTCGACCGAGCCGGTCGACCGACTTTAGGCCAAGTCGACCATACAGTCGACTTGCTGAAGCCTGGAAACAGTTTTCTAGGATTTAAAACTTGGTCTTTTGGCTCATATAAAAATCCCATAAAATACTTAAAAATCTACAAAAATAGTTTAACCAATATACTTTGATAATCAAACATGCTTGCACAAAATCAAGGCATGTTATAAAAGATTGGACTATTTTTGTAATAGGAAATATTGGGCTCAAGATAAAAACTGTTTTTTCCAAAATCTTGTATTTCCAAAAACTTCTTTTCTAAACTTTATTTTTCCAAAACATCTTCAAATACAAAAACAAGATATCATAATTCATTTTAAGGCATAGTGTGTATGGATATGATCCACTACACAATCAAGATGAAATATCTATGTTTTTGGCATTAAGCATAAACTTGGTTTTGGTTGAAAGATGTAAACATGAATATCAAAAACCAAATAGTATTTTGTCACAAAGAAAAATCTTTTATGAAAACATATCTATCAAGAGTGTGTGTGATATATATACTTGAGCAATGCACCAACTATCTATCCTTTACATTTTTAACTAAAACAAAAACAAAATCTTATACCTAGACACAAGTCTTGATCTTGAAGTCTTCCCTTGAAGTCTTCACATCTTCTTGACTTGGTCCAAGCTTGATCCAAAAGCTCCTTGGATCACACCGTGCTAGCTCCAAATCTTGACATTTTATTCTTTGTTGAGCTATGCACCTACTAAGATCTTGATAATGAATCTGTCACTAATTAAACACAAGATCATTAGTAAACATAACTTCATGAGTTAATCATCATCAAAACTAGGGTGATAGGCCTTTGGGCAACAAAAACAAACAATCCAATAAACATATTTTAAAACAAAATTATGATACCGATGAATACAATCAATTGAAAGAACCAATTGAAAGAAATAATCTTTTCATTGAATTGATACCAATAAAGGGACATGATATCAATTGAAAGTAAAAACTAAATTTTTAGATAAACACTATATTCATTTTGCTAAGATACCAATTTGAAAATAAATTTAAAACTTTGATACCAATATTAAAAATGTAAGCATACACCAAAACACAATATTTTTTATTATAAAGAGTGGGAGTAAGATACGAATTGAAAAGTAAAACCAATTGAACGATAAAATAAAAAAATTTCTCCCTATTATGAAATACCAATAAAAATATTATATAAGCTTGTATATGATACCAATTGAAAAATAATTGACATTAAAAACTAAATCAAGCTTAGCAAGAGATAATTTGCGCTAGAAATGTATGGCATATATATATAAAGCACAAGTAAACATCTATATATATGTATCAGAGTAATATAATGTTACTTTAGATATGATCCATACAATACAGAAAACATGAGTATACAAAATAAACTTTGATACCAATTGAAATCAAATTTTAGTTGACACAATAAATGTTGGTACTACTTGTAAATAAACAAAAAATTTTAAGATACCAATAGTAGATTTTGATATCAATTGAATGTGAAATTGATACCAATTGTAAGTAACAATTGATAAAGCATGAAATACATTTTGATACCAAAAAAAATATAAATACCAACTATAAATTAATACTAAAGCTTGTAAAGATACAAATTAATATTTAAAATTAAGTCAAGCTTAGCATAAATAATTTTGTGCTTTAAAGTGTAAAGATATTGCAAAACAAGCACAATCAAGATCATATATATGTATGTATGTAAATGAGAATACCTATTGAAATTTGAAGCATATATATATGGGAAAACACATATGAGTATACAAAAATATAATTCCATAAAAATCATGTTTATAACTCATAACTACCACCCTATTCATGCACATAATAAAAGATAGTCATTAAGGCATACAAGGCATAGTCTCCCAACCAACCGCTCTTTGATTGTTGGGGTTTTCAAAAAGCATGATTTGAAAATATTTTAGCATAGTTTGAAAACTCTACCAATTAAAGAATAAACACTAGTTTTAAAGATAATTTTGAAAACTAGTATGAAATCCTTCAAGTAGGGAATAAAACATGAACATATCTATGAGAACATAAAAATCACACAATAATTAACACTCAAACTCTATAAAGCATAAGAGATTATCATGAATCCAATATCATAAGTAAACAAGATGATATAGTGTGCAAAAATCATGTAATAAACATAATCATGAAGATAGGCAATGAAGCTCATATGACAGTTCTTTACAAAAATGAACATCATAAAAATTCAATTTACATCAAAACAAAACAAACTTCAAGGCATATGTATGTTTGTCTAAACTAGAGTATACATACATATCACAAATATAAATGAGTCCACAAAAGTATATTGCATGAAGGCAAGTGGCTCTAAGATATACATGTAAATCTATTAGTTTAGACAAAAATAACATATACATGAAGATAAACACATTTTTATGAAAACATGTACAAAACTAGAAAATACATGTTAAGATGCAAGAATCATCAAAACAAGGTTATACAAGTGCATCTAATGGGTACAAGTTAGCAATAAAGAAGAAACACATAATAATCAAATGTGGCTTACTAATTGTATAAGTATAAACCCAAGTTTTAACGAAAACTACATCTAAACAAGTAATCAAAAGCATGAAGTGCAAAATCATAAACAAACATGATCATTAGGGTAAATGCAAATGCTTTAGAACTAAGATATACATATTAGCTAAATTATAGTGAGAACACAAAAATAATAGTCCATATAAAGATCAGTGTATCTCAAATACTATTTATGTATATCTTAAGTCTAATTAATATTACATTTAGCATAATAAACATGAAAAACATGAAAACCAATACATACTAAAAGCATTCATGTAAAAGCATGTAAACAAAATAAGGAGTTAGAGGTAGTTACCAAAACAAATAAGGCTAATATCTAGGTCTTCAAACCATGTTGGTCCTCCCACCAAACATCCTTGAAGGTGATGCATCCAATGTAGTGTCCATCAACCTTAAACATATCCACCATCAAGGCAGCAAAACCTTCATGTTAAGTGAGAGCCCACACCTACATCAAATATAATAGGGGTGAATTTGGTACCCACACTTTCTTGGGACCATGGGGGTTAGCACCTTTTCTAACCGAAACAAACTTATTTGCAAATTTTAAAATATTTATTCTATCATGACAAAATCTTCCAAGGTGGCCCGTACGTCCACAATGTGTACAAGTGCACACATGAGCATACATAGAATTATGTGTTTGAGCATGATGAGCATGTGTATCCGTGATTTGTGTGCATAAATATGTGGAGTATGTTTCTTTGAAAATATAGATTCCAATCGTGTGCGATTCATGGCACGTTGGCTTAAAGTGGAGCCTAAACAATCTTATATTATTTTTCAACATGCAAATATCATTTTCAATTGTTGAAGAAGAATTGAAAAACTAAGAATTGAAAAATGAAGAATTGAAAAACTAAGAAGAATTGCCCATGTAACGAGCCTTTAATCGATGACTCTCAAACCAAATGGTCTTAGGGCACCCAGTGAGAAAGCACTCCAAAGACTTAAGGACTCGAGCAAACAAGGCAACAAAACTAATGATTTATTATATGAACCGCTTTTAGGCATGAATACTTATGCTTTATGAAGCACAAATACCCAGCTTAATTAGAAGATTTTTATAGATATATAATTTCTTTTTTTTCAAACTTATCTAATCATCTTTTGCATAAATACCAAGGCTTGCTTAGGCCAAAGCACCTAGCTAATCAATAATTAGATTTGTTTATTTTTTATAGATATACATATATGTATATTTTTTAATAAGGCATAAGAATCTTTGTTTTGAACCCTAAGTGTGTAAGTGTATAAAGTACGCATATTTCATCAAGGCAAAGATTAAGACTAAATAACTTTGACAAATTATCTTCCTAACACTAAAAATCAAATAAATAATCTTATTTTGATCAAGTATAAGAAATCCTAATTATGATTATCCTATTACTTAAAATTGACTTAATTTCTTACAAAAAATATGTCCAAATATTATTTCTATTTTCAAAAAGTTTTTAAAAGTAAAGAAAATGTTAATTTTTTCTTCTTTTTTTAAATAAAAGAAAAAAACCTAAGTTATGTTAGACCCTCCTCACACCTAGCTCATGCATCGTCCCCAATGTATGAATTAATGCATAGATGCATGAAAAAGAAGAAAGGGAAGGAAAATATTACCGTAAGGTGGTGGTTCCGATGGTGGTCTGATTGGTCCACGAAATACGGCCCGATCAAATTTTCGTGGAGTCGGAGGAACCCACCAGAAATCTCTCTAATATAACCCACTAAGTTGATGTATACATGAATGATTTTATTAAATATTTTACCCTATCTAATTTTCAAATTTCATAATTAATTTCAGAGTCAATTTTGTCAACCGCCTTGTCCCAAAATGGAGTGTGAAAAGATGGAATGATTGACTTGAATTTAGGAAGTACGGGAACTAATACCGACTCAGGAAAGTGACTTAAGTCAAGTAAAGGATCGGAGTCAAGATTGGTTTAGGAAGTGGGTCCAAATCAAGAAGTTAAAACTCAAGTCCACATTCATTTTCCCACAATGGAATGTGACTTAATATTGGTGATTCAAGTTCAAGAATGACAGGTGTGGGAATGAAAACTGACTCTAAAATATTACTCAAGTCGGGTAACAAAAAAGGAGTCAATATTGATTCGAAAATTTGAGCTGGATCACAAATTTGAGAATCGAGTTCACATTTCTCATTGAGTTCAATTTCATAAAAATGAGAAGTTGCCAATTTGTCAATGGGACTTTCAAAAGTGTGAAATTGGTCAAGTTCACTATGATGATCATAAAAGATTGGTGAATCAATTTCATAATAAATTGGCACAGGATCTAATGTTGACTCGAAAAAAGATTCAAATCAGGTGAAGATACCGGAGTCATTATTGAATCAGGAAGTAGAATTGAATCACCAAGTTGAGGTTCAGGATTATATTCATTCTCAAGTTCAATTCAGGAAAGGGATAACTTGCCAAACTGTCAATGTCATTTTCAAAATTTGGAGTTTGGGCAAGTTCAAATGGTTGTACTGAAATGGAATATTGTTTTCCAAAACAACATGATTCTTCAGTTCTAACAGAATGGTTAGCAACATCAGAAATGATCAATTGGTGAGAACGAAGAGTTTGGACCATCATATTTATGTCACGATTAAAAGCGATTTGAGCCTGGGTCATGGCTTCAAGCATCTTTTCATAGTTGATTGGTTCATCATTTTGTTGCAATTGGACTTGAAAAGATGAAGTGTTGTTTTAAAATTTGTAACGAAATTGTGAGTCCGTCAGATTTTGTGATTGTTGCTTGGACTCACGCATACTCATTTTCAAGATTGAAGGTTTTCTATTTTGAACTGGTGGAACTGAGTATGATCTTGAAAATATTGTGGATAAGGTGATAAGGAGGACAAATTGGTTAAAAATTGGAATTGGGGGAGGTAAATCCCATTAACTCTGTGAAGAGTTGAAATTATTTTAGAAATTTTGGTTATAAGATTGGGGGCATGGGTTATATTGATTCGGATAAGACCAATCCGGCACACTAGGTTGGTTAAAGTTATAATATGTCGGGTTGGTAATATCTGAAAAAGAGGTTGGTGTGTAATATGGATTACCATTAAAATTGGAAAAATTGTTATTATGAGCCATATCATACAAGAAATGTCAAATACAAACAAAGAAAAAAATAAACAAATAAGCAAACAAATAAAAAGAAAAAAAATCTAACCTAAGTTAGGGTAAACCTTAGACCTAAACGACTCCTAACTGGTTAGACTGTCTACGAGGGGTTTGTTGTCGAATCTGACCACAAGTTAATCGGTTAGGTAAGGGCAAGATTGGTGGGAGGAATCCGCGCAAAAGCGATGGGCCTAATTAAGCCAAACCACCAGCCTCGGGGTTTCGCCCCTCAATCCACAACCTTAGTCACGGATTTGGTAAGAGTCAGATTCAAATCAACTTTCCCCTCATGTCAGTCTCCTATTTGAGTCCGAGATGTCCCTAAGGCCAACATCTACTCAGTTTTAATTAGGCTTGGGTTAGTGAATGAGGAGATTGTTTGTGGGCTAAGGGAGGGTAATGACTTCCCCACCTTATCTTGTTTATAGGACAAGCCCTTAAATCAATTTAGTGCAGTGTACAAGTATATAAAAAAAAGTAATGCCCAAGCAATATTTCATACAAGAATGAACCTTATACTAAATGCTATGCACACATACCTTGGCTCCAGCACTCTTTAACAATAAATAGAAAATGTGATGAAATAGACATGTGCCTAAATGCAAAGTCTAAATCATTTTTAGCATTTACAATTAACTTTTTATTGTTGTGTTAAAAATGTATATACAGTGAGTCAAACAAGGAAATAAATGCTACAGAGATAAAACTATGCAATTCAGCTAGCCTGCAGAAAATACAGGTTAGTAGTTCACTCAGATTACCACAAGAATGTAACAAATCTGAGGGCTTCTGGGCTCTGCTTTCTTGAGCAGAGTCTAGGGCCACTTATATGTCCACTGCAGCACAAATTCCTTGTCGTTAAATCTATACACCAAAAACGAAGAAGAAAGTTAACCAAAAATGTAAATCTAAAAAAAAAAAGAGAATAACTTACTGTCCCTCCCCGACAACAGCGCCAAAATTTGATTGAGCTGGAACCTACACACAAAATACAGAATTTCAGAACTTTATAATAGGTAGTGCAAGTGCTCAATTCTACCACAATAGCAAGTGGTTATGCAGATCGTGATCCACAATGAGGGACTAGCGATGAAAGCGTTTTAATAAGTTATCTTTTAAGCTACAATTAATGGTTAAAATTCTTCTTTTAGTTCTTAAAAAGAAAAGTGAAAAATTGAGTTAAAGTCAAGTTAGGAAGAAAGTTGTAGAATGAAAAGGTGGAGAAAATTGAAGTGATATGTACAAAGAAATTGAAAAAGAATGAAAGAGATTTGGGTGATTATGGTGCTGGTGATCTACACTAAAAGTTACAACAAAAGAAAGAAAAATTAAAACCTAAAAAACATACTTACCTCTTTGGTGTATGTTTACCTTTTACCCGTATCAACGATATACCTTTACTTTATGGCGAGCGAAGCATGGCAGATGAGATCTTCTCCATTCTCAATTTACATTATAAAATGAAGGGTCGAGCTATACTACCATAGAAATGGATATCCATCACCATAAGCCATTAACGACACTTGTAAGGACAAGGCAACTTCGAGACTATCAGTTTCATTTGGATCCACAAACACAAAAGAGGAAAGCGAACAAAAATAAGAATAGAAAAGAAAAGGAAACCTCGATTCGATTCAAATAACAATGGAAGAAAAAATCACTTACACCGGTGTCACCTTCAATACAAGCTTGTCTCATCCTCCATGAAAGTCTCCTTTCCTCTCAGTTATATAAATAAAACAAAAATTACATGAAAGAATAAAAAACCTAAGTTACAAACTACAAATTAGCCTAACTTCTATTCTCTACTTGATCCTCCCCCCTTTTGCCTTTGAGATTGCAAGTATTTATAGGAGAAATGCAGAGGGTAGAGGACTATGAAAATAAGAGAAGCTGGCTATTCTGAATTTGAATCCTTCCCTTGTCTCCAAACTTGATTTGATGTGGATATTCAGTTCTGATTTGCAGCTTATTGGCGTATTAATTGCTAAATATAACTTATCAAATGATAAAATTAGAAATAATGATCTACTTAAGAGTTGTAGCCCTTTAAGTCATGTTTCTAGATCATCATGAATCATCAGATTTGAGTTCTTATAGCGAAAGTTATGATTCAAATACTAAAATGTATCCAGTTAGAATCTGAGTCAGAATTGCTTCATCTCATCCGTTGATCTTCTCTCTATCCATTTATTCCTTTGGATTTGAACTCTTTATTTGACGTTATCCTCGGTTGATCATTAGCTTTAACCACCTAATTCACTAAAAACTGAATTTAACTAACTGGATTTGGGATCATCCTCCTCTAACCAAATAGATCAAGTTAAATCTGAATTTAACTGATATTTATTTGATTTTATCCTCTTTCTCCTCATGATTATCTTCTTTAAAATAGACATTTAAGATAAAGAATTTAGCAGATTTATTACATGATAAATGTGAAATGTAATAAAGAATAATGCAATAAATGTGTGCAATCAATAAGTTTTCACGCCTAAAAGTGATCCATATAATAAAATTCTTAGTTTTGTGTCCTTGTTTGCTCGAGTCCTTAAATCCTTGGGGTATTTTCTAAACCGGTGCCTTAAGACCGTCTGGTTTAGGAGTCACAGATTAAGGGTTCGTTATATGGGCAGATTAGAAAGCCTAACAGAACTAAGGAATAATACCATAAAAATAACATATATATAAAATAAGGCATAAGAGTTAGAGTTAAAGAACTCTTAGTCAAAATTTCATGATCAAGAAAGTGCATATGACTTAGGGTAAAGTAATAGACTAGATGAGAAATACAGTTTGACTCCTTACCTTGATTGACAATAAGTTTTTGAAAAGAGACTAAGTTTAGGAATGAATAATTTGATTTTCCTATAACTTATAGATTATTTGAACTCTTATATACTTCAAATATTTTCTCTCTTTTCAAAATACTTTTCCGAAAATACTAACACTTTTTTCTTTTTTTATGGATTTTGTGGGTGCAATCTACTGAAAACTCTCACGAGACAAAACTCGTCCTCTAGGGGCAACCTAGAGGTTTAACGGTTTGTTAAACATGTTCAGTACAATCGCATGACCTGCAAAAGTGATCTAATAAATTCTTAGGTTTAGTTTTTGATGTTTTACTTGAGGACGAGCAAAAGATAGGTGTGGGGGGTGTGATTACACACGTGCATTGCATGTTTTCATATCATATTTGTCACATTTCTGCATTTTTATTTAAATAAAACTTGCTATTAATGTATTTTCATGTTTAATGGCGTGCAGGATAATTAAGGAAGAAAAGAGAGAGAGATAGACAGATTTATCCAATTATATCCAAAAGTTCAAAAGAAAGGAGATCGATTCATATTCAGAAGTTCTAAAGGCCATCTTATCTGAAAACTGGGTATATCAAATGAGATAATAACATCCAAATTCAATGAAAAAATAGATTAGAAGAAGACCCTATCGGTTTCGCTGAGGATAAAGATATAGAATGTCAAATCTAAAATTGAAATTCAAACTCCAAAAGGATAAATGGATAGAGAGAAGATCAACAGATGAGATGAAGCAATTTAGACTCGAATTTAGGCTGAATACATTTTAGTATTTTAATCATAACTTTCGCTACCGAAACTCAAATCTGATGATTCAAGATGATCCAGAAAGAAACCTTAAAAAGATATAACTCTTACATTGATCACTGTTTCTAATACTATCATTTGATGAGTTATATTCAGCAATTGACATGCCAACAAATTACGGATCAGAATTAAATATCCACATCAAATCAAGTTTAGAGATAAGGGGAGGATTCAAATTCAGAAATAGCCAGCTCCCTTATCTCTTCACTCATTTTCTTATCCATTTCTATCTTATAAATACTCCACATATCAGAGGCAGAGCGACGACTAAGCAGAGAATAGAATAGATTCTTGTATAGGTTTAACCTAGGTTTTTCTTTCTCTTTTAATTTAGTTTTTATTTTTTAAGTAACTGAGAGGAGAGGAGAGTTTCATGGAGGAATGAGAGCAAGCTTGCACTGAGAGTGACACCAGTATAAGTGACTCTTTTCTTTCATTGTTATTTGAATCGAATCGAAGTTCTTTTTCTTCTTTACTCTTATTTTTGTTTGCTTTCTTCTGATGTGTTTGAAATTCAAGTGAATGCAATAGCCTCGAGGCTACTTCGCCATTACGAGTGCCCTTGATGGCCTATGGTGATGAACAATCATTCCTTTATTAGTTTAACTTGCCTTTTATTCATACTGTAGATCAGGATTGGGAAAGATCCTATACGCCATGCTTGATCGCCTTCAAAGACTACGTAAGTCACAGCGATGGATCCAAGGTATATGAGCACTGAAGAGGTAAGTAAGAATTTTTAGTTTTTTCCTTTCATTTAATCCTTTAGTTTAGATCACCAGCAGCTTCCAACTCTTTTATTCACTCTTTTTATTTCTTTCTTTAACATAGTTTTCTAATTTCCAAAATCATCATCTCCTTCAACCTACCACTTTCACAATTTAACATAACTTTTTTTCCTTTTCTTTTAAAGAACAAGAGAAGAACTTTAATCATTTTAAGTAACTTAAAAGAGAACTTATAAAATGCTTTCATCGTTAGTCCCTCCTTGTGAATCACGACCCACATAGCCACTTGCTATAGCGGTAGTATTAAGTACTTGCACTTTTATTTATCAATTCTGAAATTCTGTATTTTTTCTGTGCAGATTTCATCTTAATCATTCACCCTAGTCAATCAAATGGATTAGGGTTGGGATCGAAGATGCGTGGGAGAGCGCCAATGAAAAGCTTCCTCATTTAATGGTTCACATCATGGTCGATCGACGCCGAGCCAACCGAACATTACTGACATTATGATGTATGATGTCAATATCAAAGAAATGACAAAGCTAGAAACTTTGGTTTCAGCCTTGTTACTCTTTTCACAATCAAGTTAACACTACTCCTCTTATCGAAGTTTCACCTTGATTAATCAGATGGGTTAGGGTTTGGGATCCAAGATGCTTGGGATAGCGCCAAAAAAAAGCTTCCTGATTCAATGGATCACATTACGGTCGATCGACGCCGAGCTGATCGAACATACTAACATTACGATGCATGATGTCAATATCGAAGAAATGACAAAGCTAGAAACTCTGATTTTAGCCATGTCACTCTTCTCATGATCAAGTTAACACTACATATCTGATCAAAACTTCAACCTTATCAATCAGATGAATTAGAGTTTAAGATCAAGATGCTAGAGAGAGCATCAAAGAAAAGAAACCTTCTCATTCAATGGATGATATCTTTGACGCCAAGCCGACCGAATATTGGTGACATTATGATGCATGATGTAAATATTGAAAAAATGATAAAGGCAAAATGTCAGCTTTTAGCCTTGTCACTCTTCTCTAGTATATAGATCTGCACTCATCTTCAATTTAAAAGAATATGTCATATTTTGAAGTAAAGCATGCCTAAACAACAGTTTTAGGCACTATTCTTCATGATCATTTCTCTTAATCTAGAAGGATGGCTTATCTAACCTGACTTTTCATATGTAATGGTGGCATATCTCCCTTCTCCATTGAAGCTCGACACAATGATAGGGCATCCAAATAGTCAGATGAGCTGATTGAATGAGTTTATCTAATGGCTTATCAATCCAAATTCATTGAAGAAGATTCGTGATGCATTTTTACAGAACCTTTCCAGTGTTTCCACATTCATATAAAGATGGGGCGATCGATCGACTCCCATGATGGATTGAATGAGTTTATAGATGGCTTATCAAGACGAACTCATTGAAGAAGATTTCTGATGCATCTTTGCAGAACCTTTCTAGTGTTTTCACATTCATATCAAAGTGTGGTAACTGAATGAGGATCGGAGAGGATTTCATGAGGAATATTAATCTCTAAACAAAATTCTCGCAGAATTTACATTCACTTCCTTAATCCCCAGCGAGATTCAAGAAGTTATCTGCGTAGCAAAAACCCAGAAGATACACCATGTGACTTGTAGTAACACAATAATTCAATGCATCTAATGGCTAAGGATAGAGGAAAGTGTTAGTTTTAAGTCCAATAAAAAATCCTCGACAACTAATCATGCTTAGGGGAATAACATGGCTAGCCTAGCTCAAACGGTAGTAGGTAAAAGCATACCAAATCCATTGATAACTGAAAATTTGCTAAAAATCTTAAGGGACCTGATCCCACCTATTCCCACCAGAATTCCTTACCAATTCCCTTCCATGGAATGGTAGGACCACAAACGGTATCATTTCTCCAGCGAAATGATTACATATGTATCCCATCATGTTAACATTATACCTCTGATAATAAAACTTCAATATATCCATAGCGGGTGTAACTCCTACTTGTCAATTATCTTCAATAGAATGACAGGTCCACTAAACATTTCTCAAATTGCAAACCAAAGATTCCGGTCAAATTAACACCACACCTCTGACCAAGTATTGCTCAAATCGTAAAATCAATTCTGGCCAAGTTAACACTACACCTCTAACCCAACATTACTCAAATTACAATACCAATTCCGATCAAGTTAACACTACACTTCGATCAAATTTGTCTAAGCTGCTAAATACATACCTGCTAAGTTAATATCACACCAGTGGCAAATGTTTTCTCGATATTCTCAAAGAAAATGAGATTTGCAGTGCTGAGTTTAATATCACACCTCCAGCTCATCTCACTGTCAAGTTAACATTATACCTATGACAGTGAACCTTCCCGATTTTCCAGCGAAAAATGGGACCTATGGTTTATACTACACATCTCCAATAATAAGTTAATATCACACTTCTGGAATATATCACTGTTAAGTTAACATTATACTTTAACAGTAGTCATTTCAATTTCCTCTGCGGGAAAAGAATCTCTAGTTAATATTATACATCTCTAGTGCAAAGTTAATATCATACCTCTAGCATGCTAAATGAGCTCTTGTCATGTTAATATCACACCTCTAATAGTAATTTCTCTTGATTTTAAACTCTCCCAGTACAGTTATCTAACAATTTCTAAATTAACTGTTACCTCTAACAATCATAATTCAATTGCTCTAGTCCGTCTGATTTCAAACACAAAGAGAAAACAAAGGTGAGACAAAGGCAAATAATCATTTTTATTATTCAAATCAAAACGATAAAAGTGATACAAACACTCTCTTATTCAATAAGATTAAGTGTTACATAAGAAGAGGAGACAAAAAGTTAACTCCGCTCAACGAGAGACTTTAACTGGTCATTAAGGCGTTGAATATCTCTTCGACGTGCCTCCCCAACCTTAGCCAAGGCTTGGACCCTCAACTTCCCATCTGATAAATTCATAGACGCGGAAGTCACATTAACAAGAAAGAAACATGAGGATCATCAAATCCGCATTCTGCTCATCAATACAAGAGTCACTTATACAAATTAAACGTGAGCCTATGAGCCCCCCATCAATTGTTCAACTTCCAAAGAAGTTTTGAACTTCGTTAAGAAGCAAAACCTCTTTATGTTTTCAGTAATAGCGAAAGGTCACTCACAGAAATGGGGGCCTCCTTATGAGGAGAACCACCCGAGATGGCTGGCATAGCGGCGACGCTTGAAGAAACTGTTGGCCCAGAGGTTACACTCTCCAGTTTATGCGTTTTGATGATAACAAAACATATAAAAGCTATTTGATACTAATAGAGGTTCAAGAATGAATTTTAGGTTGATACAGATATTGATGGCTTAAGAGTTCTCAAGCATGTTGCAAGGTTGATAGCTCAAGAGGGCTCACTCATAGAATAAGAGCGCGGTTTAGAGACGCCTACCTGTGGATCATTGTATTTTTAGTTTGTTAAAGAATAGTATATAGTATTGAAGCTCAAATACCTTACACACACACACACACAAAATTGCACGTGTTTTCAAAAGATTATTTTTTACTCTTGATAAAATACTTTATGTCCTATTTCAGTATATGCATACTTAGCTTATTGTATTTTACAAAGCCTTTACAAAAATCCCTTTAAAAATAACATATCTTCAAATCAAATTTTCAGCCTATTTTCTGATTATGACCTGTTCGATCGACTGGGTGGTCGACCAGCTCTATTACAGGTCAGAACGGTCGACCGCATGGTTGACCGCAGCTCTGACCCATGGGGTGTGCATGTGTGCACATTCCTCGGTCAACCGAGCGATCGACGGGACCCCATTACGGTCGACCAAGTGGTCGACCAACTG
Source organism: Agave tequilana (assembly GCA_038442645.1). Classification (NCBI taxonomy): domain Eukaryota; kingdom Viridiplantae; phylum Streptophyta; class Magnoliopsida; order Asparagales; family Asparagaceae; genus Agave; species Agave tequilana. The sequence continues at coordinate 80,137 of JAVJIF010007259.1, read as the reverse complement.
ACAGACCCAAACCTCGGTTTGGGCAGGTCGACCGCAGTCAGCCAACAGTCATAGTATTTGAAAACGATCGACCGTGCTATGCATATCTGGCCAAACAGCTAGTTTTTTAAATCTGTTTTAAAACGTGGTTTTTATCTTAAAACGTGGATTAGGCTGGATTTTGCTTAAAATATACCTGCTTAGTCCAAATAGATATTTACCCTTTAATCCCTACCTAAATCCTATATATAGGGGTGGTTGGGGTTGAGGTGAAATACAACAACTATTGCAAAGATTTTAAAGTTTGAGTATTCTTAAAAGAAGTGTTTTACTCTCAGTTTTTGTGCTCTAATCTCTGTTTTATTTCTAAAGTTTTTGAATCAAATCTCTCTTCTACTTTGTTTTATTTTCACTTACAAATCTTGAGCTTCAATCTTACATATTATTCTCTAGGGTTTTGTAAGAAAAAAATTTCAAAAGAGAGTTTGTGGTCTTTTGATCACCAAGTGATTATTGTACTTATGGCTACACTACCTCTGGACTAGAGGAATGTGATTGAGGAGTTAGATACTCCCTAGTGATTGTAATCCTTTGTGAAATTTCTAGTGGATCAAAAATCCTTCTGGGTGAAGGCGGGGACGTAGAGCTGGGTGCTCGAACCTCGAAACAAATCTTTGTGTTTCCGATTGGTTTACTTGTGTCTTTTACTTTTTATTCATTCATTCTTATATTATTGATCTATACTCTTACAATAAGATTGCATTGCGTACCTCAAACTCTTATTTAGAGGACTCACGAGGAAGAAGTTCAGAGCCCTTCACAGAGTATACGGCTTCTAATCTTGATTTGAGTGATCGTTGCATTATCTCATTTTTAATTTGTGCATTGATTAGCATTACACTTATTCACCCCCCTCTAGGTGTGATTTCAATTGGTATCAGAATTAGGACTCTAGTTTTTGCCTTTACATCCTTAGAGAGATCCTATAAGTTGCTAATCACTATTTTCATATCTTCATTCATCCACTAATAAAGATGGTCGATAACATTAAGACCCCACCCAAATTTGATGGACTCAACTTCTCATATGAAAAGTTAGGATGAACATATTTTTGTAATCTCTAGATAGCCGAGTTTCTAAGTCTTTGACTAAGACCTATAGTGCACCATAGGTGAGGAGGACACTTGGTCTGATCTTACCTCCAAGGAAGTTGATGCAAATTTGAAGGCTCAAAATGCCTTGCATTTAGTATTATAAATGAGAATGACTTAACATGGGTTATCCATTGCGAATCCGCCTATGAGATTTAGAAACACTTATTAGTCACTCATGAGGGAACATCACAAGTCAAGAGAGTTAAAATTGATCTCTTGCGTTCTCAATATGAAAGTTTTAGAATGCAAGAAAATGAATCTATTGATGATATGATTACTATGTTTACTAAATCACAAATGCTCTTACTTCTCTAGGTGATGAAATCAACAACGACCAAAGGTGTGTAAGGTGATTCGTGCACTCCCTTCATCATGGGAAATTAAAGCTACCATCTTGAAGGAATTGAACGACAAAGACGAGATGGAGCTCATCAGTTTTATTGGTAACCTTAAGACTCATGAGATGGAGAAAAAGGTTAGAGAAAAAACGGCGCCTCAAAAGAAAAAGTATATTGCTTTAAAGTCTACCTCCACCATGTTCGATGATGAAGAAGATGAAGAAGAAGATAAAGAGCTATCTCTTCTTGTAAGAAATGTAAAAATAATGTACCACAAGAAAAGGCTCAACCATAGAAGGCGATGGGAAGGGAAGGAGGAGAAGAAGATCACATGCTACAACTGTCGGAAACCTAGACACATCATGGCCGAATGTCCAGATTTCAAGAACAAGATATCTTCCTCCATGAAGCAAAAGAAGTTGTTTGTAAAGAAGGCGTTCAAAGCCACTTGGAATTTGAAAAGTGAATCCGAAGATGAAGTTGATACAGCTAACAGTGTTTAATGACAAACACACCTAAGGTAACTTCCGAACCATCTTATGATGATATTGAAATAAGTAAAGAAGAGTTATTACAAGCTTTCATTGAACTTTTAGAAAATTATGATTCTAAGAAGAAAGATTGTTTAAAGTTGAAAAAAGAAAATGAAATGCTTAACAACCAAATTGCTATTTTTACAAAAGAAAAAGATGAATTATCTTCTACTATTATTTTAACATTAAGAGATTTTAATGCCTATAGAGTTGCATGCAAAGCTAAATATCTTAAAATTGATGAAAATGAGATTTCTATGTTAAAAACTAAAATAAATAATTTGAGAAATGTTTTAAAAGAATGTGCATTTAACAATACTAAAGTAGAAGAAATGTTTTCAAAGAAATAGGTGCACACTTCACATGTTAAACATCATAAATCATCACATGCTAAAACTCCACATGTTCATCATGCCAACACATCACATGTCAATTAAGCTAAAACACCACATGTTCACAAATCACATGTTCAAAAACTACATGCTCATTATGCTTTTAAATATGAAAGAATTTATAAATATACTTATTGTGTCCGGAATGATCATTTAGCCAAATTTTGTTTGATCATATAAATAGTATGAATAATCATGTTTGGGTTCGAAACACTAACGTATTAGGACCCAAGAAAACATGGGTACCAAAATTAACCATTCAATTATTTGATTTAGGTACACACCAAGACTTCAAGACGTAAGGAGCGGTGGTACCTTGATAGTGGTTGCTCAAGGTATATGACATGGGACATCAACAATTTTGCAACCCTATCGAGGTATGTTGAAAGCGGCACCGTCACCTTCGAAGATGACTCCAAGGGCACCATCATCGGTATAGATAACATCAAGATTGGTACATCTCCTTTAATTGAAAATGTAGTTCTTGTTGATGGGCTTAAACATAATTACTTAGGATTAGTCAGCTATGTGATCGTGATCTCAAAGTTGTTTTTGATGAATCTTCTTGCAATAATTTTGATTGTAAAACCAATGAATGTATTCTCACTGGATTTCATGAAAATAATGTCTACATTATTGATATGCTTAACTTGGATTGCACTATAAAATGTTTAAATATTTTTGATGAGATTTCATGGTTATGGCATAGAAGATTAGGCCATGCTTCTTTTGATCATCTTTCTAGAATCAATTCTAAGGAATCGGTGAAGGTTATTCCTTATTTGAAGTTTGAAAAGGACCGCATTTGTGGTGGGTGCCAACTTGAGAAACAAACCAAGTCCTCTTTCAAACCAATCAAAGATATCATGACATCTAGGCCATTAGAATTGATCCACATAGATCTATTTGGACCAACTAAAACTAAAAGTTTAAATAAAAATAGATATATTTTAGTTTTAGTTGATGATTTCTCTCATTTCACATGGATTTCTTTTGGAGCATAAAAATCAAACTTTTTCCCATTTTAAGATTTTTGAAAAAGGGTTGAAAAAGAAAAAGGATTTTTGATTTTACGCATAAGAAGTGATAGAGGTGGTGAGTTTGTCAACCAATTCTTTATGACTTATTGCGATGATAATGGAATTAAGCATGAAATGTCATGTCCTAAAACTCCACAACAAAATGGAGTAGTTAAACGGAAGAATAGAACTCTTCAAGAAATAGCTAGGACCATGATAAGTGAATACGGGCATCCTCAATATTTATGGGCCGAGGCCGTAAATACCGCATGCTATATATTGAACCGAATTTACTTGTGTAAAAATACTTCCCAAACTCCTTTGAAATCTAAAACCAAACGTTTCGTATTTTAAAGTTTTGGAAGCAAATGTTTTTTTTTGAACACCAAAGATAATTTGGGTAAATTTGATGTTAAGGCTTTTGAAGCAATTTTTGTTGGCTATTCTAGTACTAGCAAAGCATATAGAGTGTTTAATAAATCATCTCTTACAATTGAAGAATCTATACATGTTAAGTTTGAGGAATCTAATGCATTTGTTAAGAATGTTGTAGAGATTGATTCTTTAGGTAAAGACATGGAGAAAATATCCTTGAAGGACTCACCCATCCAAGAAGACAAGTAAGAACTAAATGGTGAAGTTCAAAAGGATGAAGTGGAACCATCACAACCACTTCCTAAAGATTGGAGATATGTTACAAATCATCCCAAAGAACTCATCATAGGTGATGTATCAGAGGAGGTAACCACTCGCTCCAAACTCCTTAATTTGTGTAGGCATTATGCATTCATATCTCATATTGATCCCAAAAACATCCTCGAAGCCGAGGGTGACTTATATTGGTTGCTTGCTATGCAAGAAGAGCTAAATCAATTTGAGCGCAACTAAGTTTGACATCTTGTTCCTATACCCCATGATAAACCAATTATTGGTACTAAGTGATTTTTTAGGAACAAGTTGGATGAGTTAGGAAATATTGTTAGGAAGAAAGCTAGATTAGTGGCCCAAGGTTACACCCAAGTTAAAGGAATTGACTTTGAGGAGACCTTTACACCCGCAGCACTGCTAGAAGTCATACGGATCACACTAGCTTATGCATCCTATAAAAATTTCAAACTTTTTCAAATGAATGTAAAAAATGCATTTTTAAATGGTTTTATTGAAGATGAAGTATATGTTGAACAAACCCCCGATTTTGTTGATCATACACATCCAAATTTTGTTTTAAACTAGATAAAGCATTGTATGATTTAAAACAAGCTCCAAGAGTTTGGTATGAAAGACTTTCTACTTTTCTTCTATCAAATGATTTTATTAAGGGCAAAGTAAACACCACATTATTTACTAAACATGTTGGTAGTGACATTCTTATTGTACAACTATGTGTTGATGATATAATATTTGGTTCTACTAATGAATTACTTTGCAAGGAGTTTGAATCATGTATGCAACATGAATTTGAGATGTCTTTGATGGATGATTGAACTATTTTCTTGGACTCCAAATCAATCAAAGGAGTGATGGAATCTTCATAAGTCAAGTCAAGTACACTAAGGAACTCATCAAGAAATTTGAACTTGAAGACTCAAAAACTTGCAACACTCCCATAACTACCACTACCAAGCTTGATAAGGATGACCAAGGTAAGAATGTAGACATAAAATTATAGGTAGTTTATTATATTTAACGGCTAGTAGGCCAGATATTATGTTTAGTGTGTGTTTTTGTGCTAGATTCTAATCTTGTCCTAAAGAATCCCACTTGATTGCGAAAAAAAGCATTATTCAATATCTTAAGGGCACTATTGGAATAGGTCTATAGTATCCAAAGACCGGACAATTCTCAATGACGAGTTTTTCGGAAGTCGACTATGCTGGTTGTAGAGTAGATAGGAAGAGTACTAGCGGAACATGTCAATTTCTCAGTAATTGTCTTGTTTCATGATCTTCCAAAAAACAAATTTTGATAGCCGTCCCAACCGCCGAGGCTGAGTATGTTGCGGCTGGGCATGTTGTGCTCAAAACCTTTGGATGAAGTATACTCTCCTTGATTATGATTTGCATTATGACCATATTAAAATATTTTGTGATAATACTAATACAATTCATATGACTAAGAATCCAAATCAACATAGTAAGACCAAGCACATAGAGATTAGATATCACTTTCTTAGAGATCATTTTGAGAAAGATGATATTCATATTGATTATGTTTCTACTGATTTTCAACTTGCCGATATTTTCACTAAACCACTTAATTTTAATAGATTTTCCTTTATATGTGGTGAACTCAATGTTTGTGTTATTGACTAAAGAGTTTTCATACTAATATATCCCTTTTTTTGATGTATGACGAAAAAGGGGAGAAATATGTTTGTCATTATATGTGTGTTTGTGTGTGTTTTGTTCTCAAATAATAAGTTTGTTTTATATCAAAGAATATGTTTTCATGTTTATTCTTTCATTAAAAGAATATGTTTTCATATTTATTCTTTCATTATGATTTCATGCTTTAGTATAGTAAACTTGCTTAATATAGCATTATTTGAGCGAGAATTTTTACCTCCCTTCTATATCTTGTGTTATACCTTATATGTTTTGTCATCAACAAAAAGGGGGAGATGTTGGCCTAGAGGTTACACTCTCTGGTTTATGCGTTTTGATGATAACAAAACATATAAAACCTATTTGGTACTAATAGAGGTTCAAGAATGAATTTCAGGTTGATACATATATTGATGACTCAAGAGTTCTCAAGCATGTTACAAGGTTGATGGCTCAAGAGGACTCACTCATAGGATAAGAGCGCGGTTCTGAAAAGCTTACTTGTGGATCATTGTATTTTAGTTTGTTAAAAAATAGTATATAGTATTGAAGCTCAAATACCCTACACACACAAAATTGCACGTGTTTTTAAAAGATTATTTTTGACTCTTGATAAAATACTTTAAGTCCTATTTCAGTATATGCATACTTAGCTTATTATGTTTTACAAAGCCTTTACAAAAATCCCTTTAAAAATAACATATCTTCAAATCAAATTTCCAGCCTGTTTTCTGATTATGACCTGTTGCGGTCGACTGGGCGGTCGACCGGCTCCGTTACAGGTCAGAACGGTCAACCGCGTGGTCGACCGCAGTTCTGACCCCTGGGTTGTGCATGTGTGCACGTTCCTCGGTCGACGAGCGGTCGACCGGACCCCATTTCGGTCGACCGAGCAGTCGACTGACTGATAGACTCAAATTTTCGGTTTAGGCTGGTCGACTGGGCGGTAACCACAGTCAACAACCGGTCATAATATTTGAAAATCGGTCGACCGTGTTATGCATTTCTAGCCAAACAGCTAGTTTTTTAAATCTATTTTAAAACGTGGTTTTTATCTTAAAACGTGGATTAGGCTGGATTTTGGTCAAAATATACCTGCTTAGTCCAAATAGATATTTAACCTTTAATCCCTACCTAAATCCTATATATAGGGGTGGTTGGGGTTGAGATGAAATACAACAACTATTGCAAATATTTTAAAGTTTGAGTATTCTTGAAAGAAGTATTTTACTCTCAGTTTTTGTGCTCTAATCTCTGTTTTTTTTTCTAAAGTTTTGAATCAAATCTCTATTCTACTTTGTTTTATTTTCACTTATAAATCTTGAGCTTCAATCCTACATACTCTAGGGTTTTGTAAGGAAAAGTTTTTCAAAAGAGAGTTTGTGGTCTTTTGATCACCAAGTGATTATTGTACTTGTGGCTATACTACCTCTGGACTAGAGGAATGTGATTGAGGAGTTAGGTACTCTCTAGTGATTGTAATCCTTTGTGGAATTTCTAGTAGATCAGAAATCCTTCTGGGTGAAGGCGGGGACGTAGAGCTGGGTGCTCGAACCTCGAAACAAATCTCTGTGTTTGCGATTGGTTTACTTGTGTCTTTTACTTTCTATTCATTCATTCTTATTTTGTTGATTTATACTCTTACAATAAGATTGCATTGCGCACCTCAAACTCTTATTTAGAAGAATCACGAGGAAGAAGTTCAGAACCCTTCACGGGGTATACGGTTTCTAATCTTGCTTTGAGTGATTGTTGTATCATCTCATTTTTAATTTGTGCATTGATTAGCATTACACCTATTCACCCTCCCTCTCTAGGTGTGATTTCAGAAACATCAGGATGCTTGCCTTTTGGGGCATTTGCGTGGTGGAAATCTTTTGAAAAAGACTGGAAGAAAAGCTAAAAGCTTTTGGGTTTCTTTGAAAGCTCGAGAGCTTTTTGTCCTCAGAGGAGGGTCTGAATGTTGAAGACAGTCAAATGATGACTATTGAAAAGACCACTGATCTTTTTATTGGCCCTTCAATGGCTGGATACACGGCGCGTATCTCAAGCTCAATCTGAGCTAGACACGCGTCCAACACGACGGTTGTGTTTAAGACGCATTAAATGCAACACTCGCATCCAGAAGCAGCAACCATGATCTTCGCATTTCATGAGATCCGCGTCTCAAGACCAGAGGAGGATCGCGTCCTAACATCAAATGAGGATCGCGTCTTCATTGAAGTTCACGTTTAAAGAGGACAATTATGACAGTCGCGTCTACATTAACGAGAGCCAGTCCTCTCTCCCAATACAAAGAGTATGTCTCTGCTGCTGCCATCAATTCAACAGTACAGTGGCAAAAGGTAACTGACAACTCTACCTGTTCAACAGTGCAATCAATTCAACAGTACACTGGTAAAGGCAACCGACAACTCTACCGGTTCAACAGTGCACTGGTAACCAAATCAGAACTCAGATAAATTCTAAATTGTATATATAGATACCTAAAATGATCATCCCTGGAGCTCAAGCAGTTTAATAATACACTCACAAACACCAGAATCAAGATAAGATCAAGCTCAGAGCAGCTCAAAGGATCGTCGGTCCACTCATGGCAGCCTATATCAATATGAAGTTCAAAGTATTCCGAAATCCGACTCAATTAACTATGGAGTTTCAAAAATTTTAGAGGGGGTTTGTAGGCTGTCTAAAAATTACTAAAAACAAGTCCTTAAACGCGGACCTCATCTAACGCAAGATCGTGTTTCAATACAAAATGTGGATCTCATGTCCAACTTTAAACACTAACCTCAGCCAGCTATGCATTCCAACTAAAATGTGGACCTTATCCAGTTCGCGTTCCAACTCAAACGCAGATCTCAGCCAGCTCCGCGTTCCAACTTAAATGAGGATTTCAGCCAATTTCGCATCTCAACTCAAATGCGAGCCTGTGAGCTTCGTGTTTCAACAACAGAACAAAACCCACAGGGGTCGCGTTTCTGTTGTAACTGACCTCCATTACTTGATCAATTAGCACCCACGTAATATGGGGAGTTAATCCCCATTATGGAGGGTCTTTAAGGGATAATTCTACCCCTGAATCCTCTTATAAATAGCTATGAAATCTATGGGGGGCTCCTTTCTTTGGAAATTCTAAATTCAAAAGGAAGCAAAAATCTAACAACTTAAAAATTTGAAAACTTTGAGCATCCAAAGGAGAGAGAGAAAGAAAGAAATTTTCTTTTGAGAAAAAAAAAGAACTCCAAAGCTTGCTTTGTTCAAACGGAGTTATTTTAATTTCTTAGAGAGCATCTCAAGACAATCCAAGAGAAGATTTTCGTTCAGCTGATCAATGGAGAATAAGATTCGCTCTCCATCACCACAAGAAGAACCCAATTTTAAACAAAGGGGAGATCTAAATATTCTCCTCTTTTTTGTAATCGAATTTTTGATCTGTTGTAATCTTCATTAAAATCAATAAGAATTTTTATACGACTCAATTTTCTAAAGGAACAACCCTGGTATCACAGTGTTGCAGTATGCCGATGACACCCTCCTTCTCGCACCTGCCGACACATGTTCCCTTTGTAACATGAAGATTATTCTTCACTTGTTCAAATTGCTCTTAGGATTATACATTAATTTTGGCAAATCTCACTCTTTCCAATTGCATCAAGGGGAGAGGCATCCCAACAAGTAGCCATCTTCCATTGCAACCCGATGCCTTTCAAGAGGAAGTCATCTGACGCTTATCAATACGGTGCTGAGTGGACTACCTCGTGTCTATATTTTATCTCCAACAGTGGGTATTGGGTGCATAGACCAAGTGCGTTAGAGCATCTTCTGGAAAGGATATGTCATAACTTCGAAGTCGATTCATGCGTGTGAGCCACACACACATATTATAAGACGGTCACTCCCGCGTTGACACGTGGATATGATGTCGGGTTTTAAAGGGATAATGCTTTATATTCTTTTGGACCTCTTATAATACTATAAGAGGGTCAATCTCACATGTCAACGAGGGATTGTCCCTCTTATAATATGTGTATGTGGCTCACACACATGAACCGAACCTCATAACCTGAAGAGCACACTGCTGACTTGCTGGCAACACGTGCACACCATGCAAATATTAGGACTCGGAATCAAGAAACTTCGAGATTTCAATCTATCACTTCTATGTAAATGGTGGTGGAGGATCTTAACAGGACATAATGCCCCTTGAGTATCACTTGTCCGCCACTACTATATAATCATAGGCGCAGATGTCTTGATCTCCATGCAAACCTCCCAGGCCGGCACTCGCTTATGGATGGATTGGTGCATCGCTTCCCCAACCGTTATGACGAGGGTTGCCGTCTCTCTTTTCAGTCGGTGCAAATGGGATTTGAACCTCAGTCTTCTTGCCCACTCCAAAGACGTTTTACGCTGTGTTACAGTGACACTTGCCTACTTTCTCTTATCAATATACATTCAATAGGCTCTCCTTGAGGTCCTATTTTCAAAAAATTATAGAGTTTTTGCTGGGGAAAATGGGCTCCCAGATTGACCAACTAAACTTTTCCAAAATGGGCCGACCCCGACCTCGGCCCGTAGGCTAAACCTCCTCCAAACAAATAAAGAACAATACAGTCTCCTCCTCATATCCTCCACCATCTTTCCCCAAAAAACCTGAACAAAACCCTTCTCGTCTCTTGGCATGAACTTCTCCTCTTTTTCCACCAAAACCCACCAACATTTTTGAATGATCAAGCTGCTCTCATGGCCTCGCCTCAAGCCAACCTCCCTCTCTCTCCCCCATCTCAAACTCACACCAACTACAATCCCAAAACAAACCCACACCTCACTCTCTCTCCATCAAGCCTCCATCACAACCCTCACCCAACAACTCTCCAGCCTCATAAAGTCCTCCGCGGCTCTCCGATCGATCTCCGAGGCTCGAGAGATCCACGCCCACCTCGTCTCCGCCGGCCTCTGCTCCTCTCTCTTCCTCCAGAACCACCTCCTCAATGCCTACTTCGCCTGCGGCTCCGTCGAAGACGCCCGCAGGCTCTACCAGGAAATCCCTTCTCCTAATGTGATCACATTCAATGTTATGATCACTGGGTTGTCGAATTGTGGGGTGCTGGCTGATGCACGGAAGATGTTTGATGAAATGCCAATTAGGGACCCTGCGTCGTGGAACTCGCTCATGTCGGGGTACTTCAAGAATGGGATGTGGGAAGAAGCTGTAAAGATGTTTGTTTCGATGGTTCGGGGTTCGGATTGTGATCCTGATTTGTTTAGCTTGACTTGTGCGATGAAGGCCTGTGGGGCGCTTCGGGATTGTCAGCTGGGAATGCAGATTCATGGATTATTGAAAAAATTGGATTTTGGAAGTGATCCAAGAGTTGATTCGTCGCTTATTGATATGTACATCAAGTGTGGGTTGGTCGAGTCGGCAGTTAGAGTTTTTAAGCGATTGGAAAACCCAAATCTTTTCATTCAGAATAGTATGATTTTGGGGTACATGAATTTGCATGGGGTTGATCGCGCTCTAGAGTTGTTTAGGAGGATGCCAGAACGAGATACAGTCTCGTGGAATACAATTATTTCAATACTCTCTCAACACGGGCGTGTTAGAGAAACTCTCGAGACGATCATAGATATGTTCAGTAAAGGCTATGAGCTCAATTCCACTACTTACTCTAGTGTTCTTAGTGCAGTCACGAGCATTCAAGATTTGGAGTGGGGAAGGCATCTCCATGCACATATCATTAAGTACCAATTGGACATTGATGTGTATGTTGGTAGTGCTCTTGTTGATATGTATGCAAAATGTGGCAACTTAGAAGCTGCAAAGAGAACTTTTGACTTGCTGCCAAACCGTAATACTGTTTCTTGGACTGCCCTTCTTGGTGGATTCTCTCAGAATGGACTTGTGGAAGAAGCTTTTCAGTTGTTTAGTGACATGAGAAGAATACCAGTGGCATTTGATCAGTTCACCCTTGCAACGGTTCTAAGTGCTTGCTATAATAGAATGGATGTAAGTCTAGGGAGCCAGTTCCATTGTCTTGCTCTAAAGGCAGGATACAGTTCATCCGTTCCAGTGTCTAATGCTTTGCTATCAGTGTATTCGAAATGTGGAAGTGTTGAGAGTGCCGAGTCCATTTTCCACTCAATGCCTTCGAGAGATATAATATCGTCAACCAGCATGATTACTGCTTATTCTCAGTTGGGAAATATTTTTAAGGCTCGTGAATTCTTTGATGGTATGAATACGAGGAATGTCGTAACTTGGAATGCCATGTTAGCCACTTATATACAGCATGAACACGAGGAAGAGGGGCTAAAGATGTATGTTGCAATGCTGAGAGAGGATAAAGTAAAGCCGGACTGGGTAACATTTGTGACACTTATTAGTGCGTGTGCGAATACTGGGGCACTGAGGCTTGGTAACCAAGTCATTTCTCATACTGTGAAGGCAGGGCTTGATTCTGATACATCGGTAGCTAATGGAATCATAACCATGTACTCCAAGTGTGGAAGGATTGGAGAGGCCCGAGAAGTTTTTGATTCAATTCAGGAGAAGGATCTGGTTTCTTGGAACTCCATGATCACTGCTTATGCTCAACATGGTCAAGGGTCGGAAGCGATAGAAATCTTTGAGAAGATGCTGCTAAATGGCATGATGCCTGATTATATAAGCTATGTCGCTGTTCTCTCAGGTTGTAGTCATTCTGGGCTTGTGCAGGAAGGGAAATGCTACTTTGATTCCATGACAAATGGCTTTAAAATTTCCCCTGGCATGGAGCATTTTGCCTGCATGGTGGATCTTCTAGGCCGGGCCGGGTTGCTTGGAGAGGCAAAGGACATGATAGATAGCATGCCCATCAAACCGAGTGCTGAAGTCTGGGGAGCTCTGCTTGGAGCTTGCAAGATTCATGGTGATGCAAGGCTTGCTGAGTGTGCTGCAAAGCATATATTTGAGTTGGATTCAAAGGATCCAGGGAGTTACGTTTTGCTAGCAAAGATTTATGTAGATGGAGGGGAGTTGGATAGCTCTGCGGGGGTGAGGAAGCTTATGAAAGAGAGAGGGATTAGGAAAAATCCGGGTTGCAGTTGGATTGAAGTTAAGAACACTATCCATGTTTTTACTGCTGATGATGTGAACCACCCACAGATTAATGATGTCTTGAAAGTTCTCAAGGGGATCATTAAGAAGATTGAAAGTTTGGGGTATGTGAGGGAGAGTCATGGCTCTGGATCCCAAAGTATTCACAGTGAACAGTTGGCAGTGGCTTTCGGTCTTATCAGCCTTCCTTCATGGATGCCAGTTCATGTTATGAAGAACCTCCGGATCTGCAGTGATTGTCACACTGTGATTAAGCTGATATCTCTAATTGAGGGGAGGGAGTTGGTGGTTCGGGATGCCATTCGATTTCACCACTTTAAAGAAGGATCTTGCTCTTGCAGGGATTATTGGTGAACAATAAGGTTTTCTTCTGGAATTCTTGAGGCAACTGTTGTGAAGTTTGGGTTGATGTATATCAACCCATGGTTTTCTCCATTGGTATGATTTTATACATGATAACCTGGCAGTTCTGATATTTATGATTGCAATTTTTTTGAAGGGTGTAAAGTCTATTGTGATGGTTAATGATCTTTTTACTAACTTGTCAAGATAACCTGGCAGTTCTGATATTTTATGATTGCAATTTTTTTGAAGGGTGTAAAGTCTATTGTGATGGTTAATGATCTTTTTACTAACTTGTCAAGACACCAAAAATTTTACTGTTATTATTTTTAAAAATCATGCGGCATTTAGATGTTAAAGTTCAAGATTAAGAATACAGATTTAGGAGCCTAACAGTTTGCATTTTTAAAATGTGCTCTCGAGTCTATAATGTGGCTGACAGGCTGAGTCTTGTGCTCTAGCTACATATTATTTTCCACAACTGCATACCTTCTGGTTACTGCTTGTAGCTGTAGTAGAAAGTTACTAAAAAAACTGTTCCTTTTCATTCAAGCAGAAACCAACAACAAACAACAACAACAACTAAGCCATTTGTCCCAAGTATTTAGGGTAGGCTACATGAACCAAAAGAGAATTACGCCGGATCAGGCACATGGATCGGCTTTCCCCACTCATTTCTATCGAGCAATATGCCTTCATTAAGACCTTTAGCCTCTATATCTTGTCGTATTATCTCCATCCATGTTTTCTTCGGTCTCTCCTGCGCTCTTTTAATTTGCCCTAATTTGATACGCTCTACTCGTCGGACTGGCGCATCTGTAGGTCTACGTCGCACATGACCAAACCATCGTAGGCGGTTTTCTCTCATCTTCTCTTCTATAGAGGCGATAACCTATCTTAGTGCGAATATCCTCATTTCTCACCTTATCTCTCTTCGTATTACCACACATCCATCGAAGCATACGCATCTCTGCTACACTCATCTTCTGGGCATGATATCTATTTATAACCCAACATTTTGTGCCATATGACAAAACTGGCCTAATAGCAGTCCGATAAAAGTTTTCCTTCAGTCATAACGGAATATGATCACATAAAACTCATGTTGCGCTCCTCCATTTCAACCAGCTGGCTTGGATCCTATGATTGACATCACTATTGATCTCCCCATCCTTTTAATAATAAAACTCAAGTACTTAAAATGACTGCTCATCGGTATTTCTTATTCATCTAGTCTTACAATACTATAATCTCGGATCCCCTGTTTACTAAATTTACACTCCATATACTCTGTTTTGGCCCTACTTAATTTAAACTTCGAGATTCTAGAGTTTGCCTCCATAACTCCAATTTGGAATTTACCCTAGCTCTCGTCTCATCAATTAGGACAATATCATCAATAAATAGCATACACCATGGTATCTCATCCTGAATAGCTCTAGTAAGCTCATCCATCACTATGACAAATAATAATGGACTCAATACAGATCCTTGATGCAATTAATTGTGATAAAAAAAACTCACTTGTTATGCCTCCACAAGTTCTGATATTTACCACTACTCGATCGTACATGTCCTTGATTAGGTCAATATGTTTGATGGGGACTCCCTTTTCATCAATGTCCACCATAATGCCTCTCTTTGTACCTTATCATAAACTTTTTCTAAATCAATAAAGATCATATGCAAATTTCTCTTCCTGTCTCGAAATCGCTCTATAAGTTGACGAAGCAAATGAATAGTCTTTGTCGTCAGTCGCCCCTGCATGAACCCAAGCTGTTTCTCTGATATTTTAACATTCTGCCTTAACTTGTGTTTAATTACCCTTTCCCAAGGTTTCATGGTGTGACACATAAGTTTTATTCCACGATAGTTTGAATAACTCTGGATATCACATTTGTTCTTATAGAGAGAGACTAAGATACTCTTCCTCCATTCATTTGGCATCTTTTTAGTTAGTCTGATCTTGTTAAAGAGGTTTGTCAGCCATCTCACACCAATTTCTTCTAAGCATCTTCATACCTCAATAGGAATTCCATCCAGGGCATTCTGCATTTAAGCAGAAACCAACCAACCATTTTTTTACTTCTAGTCAATTTAGTCACGTAGCTTATGCGAAATTCAAGAATATCAAAGAGTTATTGTAGGTCATGTATTGTGGCCTTTTCCACTTGTAAGCTCTCCACATTATGTAGTCTTTATGAATATGTAATGAATGTAGTTCTTCAGAATTTTTTATCGGACTCCTGACTTAAGACTGATACTTACAGAATTTATATTGTATTCTACTGCAAAGAATTTCATGAATATCTGGACTTTAATTTCTCATTGCATATCAAGGTTTGCTTTAATTTGAATGATGCAGGCATGGGCAAAACATAACTCTGTTGTGTTCTGATATGTTCCTATCATCCTATGCATGGTCTCAGGTATGCTGAAGGCCAACATTCCTTTTCTCAAAGGACCTTTCAATTTGTGCTCGGATTATCAGGTCAGAATGGTGAGGTATCTGTTGTTCATGATATTTTCTGCCATATACATATGCTGACATTTGTTGGTTTTGTTTAGGAAGAAAGTATACTTCATCTATGTACCTTTTTCCTTACAAGGATTTATACCTTCTCAAATAGATTTGTATATGTTGTTCAGTGTAGATTTCAATGAGGGTCAATGCATGGTTGGTAATGAACTAGGAAGACATCTGTTAAAAATATACGAAAATATATTTCTCAATCTTCACCACAATTTTAGAGTTTTGATGTAGTGATATGGATTTTAATATGGTATCGGACCTACCAAAGTTCAAATACTATTGGGCGCACATTTAAAAAGAAACAAATTAAAACATATATATACTCCTAGGTTGCGGCATAAAATGGACGTTTGCCTGGGAAAGTGTGTTAAAATATATAGAAATATAATCCTTAATGCTCACCCCATGAGTTTAGAGTTTTGGTGTAGTGACAGAAACTTCAATAACATCTAATTCTAAATTCGTGCAAAGACTTTAGTGACATCTACTTCTAAAATCAAGGGAATACTTTCCAAACATTATACTCCAATAAAATCAAAGCTTAGTGATTAGTCATAAATTTTACATTTTATTATCGCATTTCTCTGCCGGTTTATGAATAAAATACTGCTTCTTACCCGTGTTTTGGTCTCTTTTGCAGATAATACCGGGAGAATGGCAAATTGGTAAAAAGAGGCTGAATATTGTTGTTTTTGGGATAATTTCGGAGATTTCTTGAAAGCCAATTCTTTCTAGAAGAACTCAAAATAGACTCAAATTGAAGCCCAATATTGAAACCCAATCTGCTGGAATTTCAGAGCAAAAATCAAAACCTGAACATATAAAGGATCATCTCGCAGCTGGACGAGACTGGGGTCAAAAGGTCAGAACCTATGGCCCTGATCAGGCCGCGGATCCGCGGCCATTGCAGCAAATATGCGGCAAAGTCAAGGACATATGCCCTGACCTTTGCCGCGTGGCGTCGTCTCGTCTTCTAGAAGGTTCATTTGCCTATATATATCTCTTCAGAAGGCCAGAATGCGAGGGAGGAGGCCATGATTAGGTTTTCTTCTCCTTTAGTATAGCTCAGGATTTTCTTCTTCTTTTTCTTGTAATTGTCTCTTTTTTATAGATCTAGGATTAGACCAGAGTTTGATTCAGGAGAGAATGAGAGAGTTCTTGTAATAGAGTGTGATAATTTATGAAAAGTTTCCTCCTTTCTCTTCCTTATTTCTTTGTTGATTTCTTCCTTGATGCTTGGGTAGTTTCTCTCGTGGTGACTAGCTACTAACCATTAACTATATAACACTTGATTGATAATTCATATGAATTTAATAGCCTCATACAAGGTCTTACTCTTACAAGAGCCATTGATGGCTTATGATGATAGGTTCTAACTCTTAACTTACTAACAAGTTAACTTGCACAACTTACTTTACTTCATGCTTGCCTCTAATTGGTTTTGATGGATTAATTGTGGGGTGCACCTTATTAATCAAGCTTTTGTAGGATCTAAAATATTATGTCAATGCAACACTAGAACAAAGGATGATTAGCGTTAAATATAAACTTGCACAAAAGGAAATTAAATCAAAGAAAGTAAATCAAACGCAAACACAAGTGATTTATTCTGCTTCGCTCCTCTTGACTTACATCCAATCCTCAAGCCACCCGCTTGAAATTTTTCTTTAACGTTTGATTTTGCACACTCAAAATAACACCTTGTATACCACTTGACAAATCCCTTTTGCCAAATGTATACAACTCTTCTTAACACCAAGAAGACAACAACACCTTGTACAATTTCTCTTCAACCAAAGACGTTTTATACAATCTTTCTCTTTGAGTGATTACAATCAATCCTATAACCCTTGAATCTGTATGTGATCGTGAACAAGGACTTTATAGATGAATTCTCAGAATTCTCCACTAAAGGATTGAAATTGTGTGAAGAATAGAAAGTGGAAACAGTTTTCTGAAAAACAGATTTTTGAACAGAGTTTTTGGGCAGAAAACTATTGATATAAATTGGTGTAAACAATATAGGACAACATCCCTATTTATAGGTGAAATCTATAGTCAGTTAGGGAAGTTATTAACTTGAATTTAAATTTTGAAATGTTGGATAAAACACCAGAAATCAGAAACTAACAGTCAGAAACTACTATTAGTCGACTTGAGGAAGAGGGTTAGTCAACTAGGGTATCAAGTTTTGCCTATAGTAGTCGACTAATAAAGGGGGCAAGTCGACTAGGGAATGACTGATACAAATGACGTGTTTCTGAAAACTGAACTTAGTCGACCAGCAGTATTTATAAGTCAACTACAACTATTATTAGTCAACTAGGGAACAGTATAAGTCAACTAATCATGATATACAGAACAGAAACAGAGAGTTGGTATGTATCTGAGGCAAAAGCTAAGTCGACTATAGTTAGGAGTAAGTCGACTATAGGTGATATAAGTTGACTAATCAAGAGTATAAGTCGACTATAGGGCTTATGAAGTGTGTGGTGTGTGTGTGTGTGTTCAAGACTTTTAACATTCTAATAACATTACAATACACATCCATAGCCATTCTCCTTGGGAAGTCTTGAGCATGTAGGACTCTTGTATAAGCTTGTGAGATAGAGCTCTAATGAAATAGCTTTACAGATGTATCATTAAAATCAAGTTCCAACATTCTCCCCCTTTTTGATGATGACACTTTGTGTGCATGAAAACTTTTCCTACAGAGAATATGTTATATGTTCCCCCCTACATAGAACTGAAAGTACACCTAGAGGGGGGGTGAATAGGTGTACCGCTAATCTAATGAACTAAATGCGGAAATTAAAAACTAATTGCTACAACACTTAGTGCAACCAACGAGTGTAGCAGAATTCCCCGTGAAGGGCTCTGGACTAACTCCTCTTGATTCCTCTGTATAAGAGTTGAGGCGCTATATGAAGCTCTCGTGGTTAAGCACAAGTGAGGCACACACAAACAAGCCAAGCATATAATATATGAATGAGCAATATGAATAGATGCAAGGCACAATATAAAGAGAGAGAGAGAGAGTTAAGAGTCAATGGATCAAACGCAAACAATAAGATGTGTTTCGAGGTTCGAGCACCGAGCTCTACGTCCCCGCCTTCACCGAGAAGGATTTCCAATCCACTAGGAGTACCGAACTCCTCTCTCAACCAATACAACCTCCACCGAGGCAATACAAATGGTCTACCGAAGACCGGAGTACCAAACTCCACCAAACCAATACAACCACAATCCACCTCTACTAAAGAGGGATACAAATCCAATCCACCTCCACCTCACCAAGAGGGAGCAAACCACAATCTCAACCTCTACCAAAGAGGGAGCAATCAACAACCCAAATCAACCTCTACCAAAGAGGGATATCCACAAAGAAAGGGTTTACAACTTGGTGGTTACAAAGACCACAAACTATCTCTTTTCCACAAAACAAGTGATCATATAGAGAGGATAGAATGATAGCTCAAGTGTGGAAATCAAGGTGTTTTGAAAATCAAATAACAAAGAAAAATCCTTGGGAAAAACTTGCAATATGATAGAAATGAAGATCTAAAGCAATATCCCAAAAACCTATTTTTCTTTGAATTTTCTAAACCCTTGAAAAACAATATAAAGATGAAATCTTTAAGCTTTAAAACTCTTTTGAATCTTGTATAAAACACTAGGGAAACTGAAAATTTTTCTCTTGTAAAAACCTTACCAAAAACCAAAACAAATGGGGCTTAAATAGCCCTCCAACAAAAATTAGCTGTTAGAGCAGATTTCTGCTCTTGGCGGCTGGCGGTCGACCGCCCGGTCACCGCCAACGGTCATATTTTTGACCGTTGGAAGCCTCCGGTCGACCTCCCAAATCCAGAGAGCAAATGCTCTCTGGCCGGTCGACCGCCCGGTCGGCCGTGCCTTGCTTACGGCAAACGTGCACAAGTTTGTGCACGTCGGTCGACCGGTCCGGTCGACCGACTCTGGGTCCGGTCGACCGGCGAGGTCGACCGCCAGAGCCTGGCAGAAGGCAATCTGGGTCAGAAAAACATGGTAAAAAAATATTCTAATAAATCCCATAAAACTTCTAAAAATCCACAAAAATAGTTTCTAACATTATATATGATATACAAACATGTGTTAAAAATTTCAACACAAATATCAAACATTTTGAACCATTTTGTGTTATGGAAAAATTACCGAAAACCAAAACCTGTATTTTTCCAAACTTAGAATTTTCAAATAAACTTTGTTTTCTCCAAAACTTATCAAATACAAAAACATGATACTTAAACACTTTGAAGCATATTGCATATGGACATAAGTCCAATATACATGAAACATATATATATATATATATATCATTGTTTTTGTCTTTAATTACCAAAATATGTTTTGTTAAAAATACCAAAACACCAAACCTCATGAATAGGCATCTCAACATAAGTTTGTCTAGGAAATTAAGCTTACATGTATATAGAATATATCTAATATACACTTAAACAAAGTAAACTTGTATTGATACTATCTATTCATGAAAACCAATATCGGTTAAACCAAAAACCGAAAAACCGAATCGAAAACATGAAACGTGTGTGTATTGCGAACTTGAGCATATCACACTATCTAATCTTTACACATGGATCTAAAACAAACTAAAAACTATGGTACCGATGTCTTCTTGACGAACTCCGTCTTCAAGTCGAATCGATCCAAACCGTGATCCACCGAGCTAGACTCCAACGAGTGCTATGTATGATCTTGATGCTCGGGCTCTGGAATCACCACGTGAAAGCTTCCAAAACCATCTTGTTGAAGCTAATCACCAACTAATATCTTGATAAAAGATCTGAAACTAAACATCACAAGATTATTAGTAAACATAACTGCATGAGTTAATCATCTTCAAAACTAGAGTGGAAGGCTTCTGGGCCAACAATCTCCCCCTTTTTGATGATGACAAAACTCATGGAGTTATATATGCATGGATTAAAGTTAAGCTTCAAAGAAGCTCCCCCTTAACTCATGCATCACAATAAACATATAAATATGCAATGAAAATTAAACATGAAAATGCATAGACATGCATAAAACAATGAACCATGGTCTTGATACCAATTAAACGGTAAAACTCTATCAAAGCTCTTGATATCAAAATAAAAATATGTTCTTTAAATAAAGCTCTTGATATCAACAAATAAACGAAAAATGCTCTTGATACCAATTAAACGATAAACTAATAAATAAAAACAAACTATGTTTCTAGATAAACAAAATATGCATATAAAAACATGCATATAAACTCAAATAATTCTCCCCCTTTTTGTCAATCATCAACAAGGGGTTGAATAAAAACAAAAATATGTTCTCCCCTTTTTGTCAAAAAAAAAATGATATCAATAAGGGGTGCAATCAAATATGATACCAATTAAAATATGTCAATGTAGAACATTTTGATACCAATTGAAAGGAAATATAAAAACATTTAAGAATTGATAGCAATTGAAAGTAAATAAAGGCATTGATACCAATTTGTGAGAAAACAAATAAAATCTTGATATCAATTGAAAATATTCAAATAAACATCTTGATACCAATTTGTAAGAATTTGTCATTTAGAACATATGATACCAAAATAAGATAAATATTAATTTTTTTAATCATTTTATATCATAAAGTATGGGAGTAGAAATCATCGGTAAACAAAAATACCAATTGAAAGACAAAATATGAATTTTCTCCCCCTTTATGAAATACCAAATAAAAAGATGCATAAGCTTGCATTGAATACCAATTGAAAACTAATCAATTGAAACATGATAGTCATTTAAAAAACTAAGCTTAGCATATATAACATTTGTGCTCAAAGATATAGGGATATAGTAAGCACAAATAAAACATGTATAGGTGTATGAGAAATGAGTACCAATCAAAATAGATGATACCAATTGAAAGCATACATACACAAAAAAAAATATGAGTATACAAAAATGTCAATATTGATACCAATTGAAAAGATCCAATGATACCAATTGAAACAACAATAATAAGATCAAGTGTATAACTCATAATACCTACCACCCATTTCATGCTCAAGTTTAAAAATGATTTTCACTATAAAGCATACATGTGCATGGTCTCCCATCCAACCGTAGAAGGTAGGGGTTTTCAAAAATAGGTTTGAAAAATATAGTAAGTTTGAAAATTCTACCATAACGAAGAATCCCGCAACTAGATAAGTGAAAAACTTGTAAACTAGTACGAAATCCTTCAAGTAAGGAATAAAACAAAATTATTTTTCATGAAACATGAAAATCACTCAACAATTGACACTCAAAAGGTATAAAGCTCATATATGACTCATGAAAACAAAAATCATGAGAAACAATAAGTAATGTGAGTGTACAAGTGTAATGTGAATCACATAATCATGAAATTAGGCAATAAAGCTCAATATTCCTTAAAACAAGAAAATCATCAAAACTATTTAATCTTCAAGGCATATGTATGTCTTATACAAACTAAAGTATACATACATATCCAAATATAAACGAGTCCACAAATATATTTGCATGAATGCACGTGGCTCAAAGGATGTATATGCATAATCAATAGTTTAGACAAGATGGACATATACATGAAGTTAAACATATGAAAATGAAAACATGGATAAAGTAGGAATACAAGTCAAATGCATGAATCATCAAAACTAGACTATACTAGCACATCTAATGGGTACAAATAAGTGTTCAAGTACAAACATATAATGATCTATTTGTGGCCCACTATATGTACAAGTATATATCCTAGTTTTAATGAAAACTAACATTTAAACATATATTCAACACTTGAAGCATGAAACGAGACATAAATCAACATGATAAACATAAAAACGATCATTATATAAACCCACATGCTATTAGAGCTATGATATACATAATAGCTAAACAATGGTGAGAACACAACATATGGGTCCATATAAACATGGGTGATCTCAAAAGCTATACATGCATGTCAATGATCTAATAATCATAGTATTTAACATAATAATCTATAAACATCAAAAACATGCTATAAACAATGATATGAAAGCGTGTAAATAAACGGGAGTTAGAGATCGATACCAAAACCGATGAAGGCACCTCTCTAGTTCTCCAAACCAAGGTGGTCCTCCCACCAAACATCCCTTGAAAGTGATGCATCCAAATAGTCCTCATAAAGCTCGGAACACATCCACCTCAAGGCACCATCACTCTCACGTCATGCGAGAGCCCACACCTACATCAAATACAATAGGAGTGGTCTTTGGTACCCATACTCTTTTGGGTCCATGGGGGTTACTACCTTTTCTAACCCAAACAAATTTATTTGCTAAATTAACATCATGTATACGATCATAGCAAAATTTAACAAGGTGGCCCTTACGTCCACAATGTGTACAAGTGTACACATGAGCATACAAAGTGTGATGGTTGTGACCGTGAGTAGCATGTGTATGCCGTAGATGGTGTGCATGCAAAGATGGAACTTGTTTCATTCGAAACAAAGATTCCAAACGTGTATGACTCTTGGCACATTGGCTCAAAGTGGAGCCCAAACAATTAATATTCTTCTTAAGCATGGATATATCATTTTCAATTAAAGAAGAAGTGTGGCATGCAATAGGTGAGCTAGATGAAACTATACTAGCATGGCAAACATGAGTATCAATATTATTTTGCAAAGATTCATTTTTCTTTAAACAAATTTCCAAGTCCTTTGAAATGGAAGCAATTTTCATTTTAAAGAATCATTTTCTTTTAAAACAAAATTAACTTTTGAAGACAAGTTTTCATTTTTCTTCAAAATTATTTCACAATCATTTTTATTTTTCAAAAATTCATTTTCTTTTAGGGCAAGTTCAAGCTTAGATTTCAATGAATCCCTTTCATTAGAAATCTCCTCTTTCTCTTGAAAAACCAAACCAAGTTTAGAAGACAAATTTTCATTTTCTTTATTTAATGCAAAAGTCTTCTTTTTCAAAAGGTTATATTTTTCTATCAATTTTTCACAAACTATAGAAAGTTCTTCATTCAAGGCATTGGCATCAATATACTCATTACATGAAGAACTAGCATCATCACAATCTAGTTGAGATTCCGAATATACCTCAAGGGAGTCATTCCCTTAGACCATGAAGCATTGTGACTCGGATTCTCCGCTAGATTCCTCCTCCGGTTGAATTGGCAATTGAAGCTTGGAGGTGGTCAACTTGTTCCACACTGCAAAGGCGGAATCAAAATTAGAAACAAGCATAAGATAATCTTTGTTAAGCGTGCTTCTAATAGCCTCAAGGGCAAGTGTATTGGCCCCTATATGATTGCGGTTACCAAGATAGCATTTCTTGGTAGCGGCAAGGAAAACATGCAAGCCTAGGGTTTTCAAATACATGAACATCCTAAATTTTCATGTGTCAATGTTGGAAACATCAAACATGGGAGGTGACAAGCAATCCATGAGTGTGTGCAAACAAGATTTATGTGCAAATGCAAATGATAGATTAGCTAACCAAGATCACACTCCTAGGTGGTTAAACCAAATATCAGGAGCGTAGGCTCTGATACAAATTGAAAGTACACCTAGAGGGGGGGTGAATAGGTGTACCGCTAATCTAATGAACTAAATGCGAAAATTAAAAACTAATTGCTACAACACTTAGTGCAATCAACGAGTGTAGCCAAATTCCCCGTGAAGGGCTCTGGACTAACTCCTCTTGATTCCTCTGAATAAGAGTTGAGGCGCTATATGAAGCTCTCGTGGTTAAGCACAAGTGAGGCACACACAAACAAGCCAAGCATATAATATATGAATGAGCAATATGAATAGATGCAAGGCACAATATAAAGAGAGAGAGTTAAGAGTCAATGGATCAAACGCAAACAACAAGATGTGTTTCGAGGTTCGAGCACCGAGCTCTACGTCCCCGCCTTCACCGAGAAGGATTTCCAATCGAGTACCGAACTCCTCTCTCAACCAATACAACCTCCACCGAGGCAATACAAATGGTCTACCGAAGACCGGAGTACCAAACTCCACCAAACCAATACAACCACAATCCACCTCTACTAAAGAGGGATACAAATCCAATTCACCTCCACCTCACCAAGAGGGAGAAAACCACAATCTCAACCTCTACCAAAGAGGGAGCAACCAAAAACCCAAATCAACCTCTACCAAAGAGGGATATCCACAAAGAAAGGGGTTTACAACTTGGTGGTTACAAAGACCACAAACTATCTCTTTTCCACAAAACTAGTGATCCTATAGAGAGGATAGAATGATAGCTCAAGTGTGGAAGTCAAGGTGTTTTGGAAATCAAATAACAAAGAAAAATCCTTGGGAAAACACTTGCAATATGATAGAAATGAAGATCTAAAGCAATATCCCAAAAACCTATTTTTCTTTGAATTTTCCAAACCCTTGAAAAACAATATAAAGATGAAATCTTTAAGCTTTAAAACTCTTTTGAATCTTGTATAAAACACTAAGGAAACTGAAAATTTTTCTCTTGTAAAAACCTTACCAAAACCAAAACAAATGGGGCTTAAATAGCCCTCCAACAAAAACTAACCGTTAAAGCAGATTTCTGCTCTTGGCGGCTGGCGGTCGACCGCCCGGTCACCGCCAACGGTCATATTTTTGACCGTTGGAAGCCTCCGGTCGACCGCCCAAATCCAGAGAGCAAATGCTCTCTGGCCGGTCGACCGCCCGGTCGGCCGTGCCTTGCTTACGGCAACGTGCACAAGTTTGTGCACGTCGGTCGACCGGTCCGGTCGACCGACTCTGGGTCCGGTCGACCGGCGAGGTCGACCGCCAGAGCCTGGCAGAAGGCAATCTGGGTCAGAAAAACTTGGTAAAAAATATTCTAATAAATCCCATAAAACTTCTAAAAATCCACAAAAATAGTTTCTAACATTATATATGATATACAAACATGTGTTAAAAATTTCAACACAAATATCAAACATTTTGAACCATTTTTGTGTTATGGAAAAATTACCGAAAACCAAAACCTGTATTTTTTCAAACTTAGAATTTTCAAATAAACTTTGTTTTCTCCAAAACTTATCCAAATACAAAAACATGATACTTAAACACTTTGAAGCATGTTGCATATGGACATAAATCCAATATACATGAAACATATATATATATATCATTGTTTTTGTCTTTAATTACCAAAATATGTTTTGTTAAAAATACTAAAACACCAAACCTCATGAATAGGCATCTCAATATAAGTTTGTCTAGGAAATTAAGCTTACATGTATATAGAATATATCTAATATACACTTAAACAAACTAAACTTGTATTGATACTATCTATTCATGAAAACTAATATCGGTTAAACCAAAAACCGAAAAACCGAATCCAAAACATGAAATGTGTGTGTATTGTGAACTTGAGCATATCACACTATCTAATCTTTACACATGGATCTAAAACAAACTAAAAACTATGGTACCGATGTCTTCTTGACGAACTCCGTCTTCAAGTCGACTCGATCCAAACCGTGATCCACCGAGCTAGACTCCAACGAGTGCTATGTATGATCTTGATGCTCGGGCTCTGGAATCACCACGTGAAAGCTTCCAAACCATCTTGTTGAAGCTAATCACCAACTAATATCTTGATAAAAGATCTGAAACTAAACATCACAAGATTATTAGTAAACATAACTACATGAGTTAATCATCATCAAAACTAGAGTGAAAGGCCTCTGGGCCAACAAGAACATGTTATAACAGATATAAAAAAACATGTGTTCTCCCCCTGCAAAAAAAATATATCATAACACATATATATATATGATAAATGTTTGAAATATTTTTCTATCAAACTTTTATACGATACCTGAATGATAAACATTAGAATTGTACCAATCATTATAAGATCAAAGCATTAACCTTTAGGAGTCCAAACCCAATTTGAATTAGGTTTCCATCTGTTAGTATACACATAATTGCAAGAATTGCATATAGAATGTATGTATGATGAAATATAATTATTTTTATCAAAAATGCTTATGTTTTTAGGAATTCATATGTACTTGTTCTTAATTCTTTTTGAAATAATATCACTATTTTTTTCACAAAAGAATTATATGGATTATGATTCTTTTCACTAACATGTGTAGATTTTTCACTCTGATTTAAGAATCCAAGACCATAATGATTATGTGACATCTTTTGATATGATAACAAATCATTTAACTTTTCTTTTCCTTGATTAAATTTAGTCACATTTTTCAAAATCTCTTCATATTTCATTTTGAAACTTATTATGTCTTTATTTAAAATAGTAATTCTTTCATTTAAAGACAAAGTTTCCTTTTTAAGCATTACATTTTCTTTTATAAAATTTTCATTATCTTTTTTAATGATGATATAACTTTTTCAAAATCATCTTTTAAGAATTTATAAAAGAAATTTGAGAAACATAACATGAATTTTCTTTGATAAGTTTTTCATTTTCCTTTGATAAAACTTTATTTTTATCTTTTCATTCTTTAGATCATTGTATAATTTATGAAATGTATCTAAGAGTTCAGTATATTGTACCTCATCTTCTTCTTGGGCCATGAAACAAATGTTGGCATGTTCAGTGGCTTCTTCTTCGTCAGAGGAAGAGGAATCACTATTCTCCCATGATGCTTGATAATCTTTCTTCTTTTTGAACTTTTTGCTCTTGAATTTTCTTTTATTTTCGAGCAATGGGCAATCCTTCTTCATATGACCTATTTTATTACAATTAAAACATTTAAGCTTACCTTACTTCAAGAACTTTCTGAATTTTCTTGAGAGCATTGCCATCTCCTCTTCATTATCATCTGAATTGCCTGTATCTGAGGATGCATGGAAAGCAAGTTCTTTCTTCTTTGAGAAAGATTGTTGTTCATCCTTCTTTCTGTCTTCCAGTTGTACTTCATATACCATTAAATTACCAATAAAGTTTTCTAATGACATAGTGGAGAGATCATTTGCATCTTCAATTGCAGTTGTCTTCTCCCAATCTGATGTGAGTGCACGAAGGATCTTGCGAACATTTTCGACTTGGGTGTATTTATGTCCAAGGGATGCTAAGGAATTTGTTATGTCGGTGAACATTGTTATCATTTCTGAAATTGTTCCATTCTCCATCATTTGAAGAGTTCGAACCTGTGAACAACAGAAATTTTAGATTCTTTAACCTTATTTATACCTTCATGTATTACCTGTAGTATGTGCCATATTTGATTTGCAGATGTGGCTGTTGACACACAATTGAATTCTTCTTGGTTAAGGCACAGAATAACGCATTCATCATTTTGGCATCAAGGTCCGCATTCTTCTTTTGATCATCACTCCAAACAGTATAGTTGGTTGTCGGCTTGGTGTACGGTGCTTCTATTATGTTTCAAAGTTCATAGTTGAGTGATTACAAGTAGATCTTCATTCTACACTTCCAGCAGTTGTAATTCGATCCATCGAATAGCAGTGGACGTTGTGCAGAATGTCCTTCTTTGAATTGTTGATCGGGTATGCAGGGCTTTGATACCAATTGTAGGATCTAAAATATTATGTCAACACAACACCAGAACAAAGGATGATTAGAGTTAAATATAAACTTGCACAAAAGGAAATTAAATTACAGAAAGTAAATTAAACGCAAACACAAGTGATTTATCCTGGTTCGGTCCTCTTGACCTACATCCAGTCCCCAAGCCACCCGCTTGAGATTTTTCTTTAACCTTTGATTTTGTACACCCAAATTAACACCTTGTACACCACTTGACAAATTCTCTATGTCAAATGTATACAACTTTTCTTAACACTAAGAAGACAACAATACCTTTTACAACTTCTCTTCAACCCGAAGACGCTTTTGTACAATCTTTCTCTTTGAGTGATTACAATCAATCCTATAAGCCTTGAATCTGTATGTGATCGTGAACAAGGACTTTTATAGGTGGACTCTAAGAATTCTTCACTAAAGGATTGAAATTTGTGTGAAGAATAGAAAGTGGAAATAGTTTTCTAAAAAGCAGATTTTTGAACAGAGTTTTTGGGTAGAAAACTATTGATCTTAATTGGTGTAAACAACTTAGGACAACATCCCTATTTATAGGTGAAATCTATAGTCAGTTAGGGAAGTTATTAACTTGAATTTGAATTTAGTAATGTTGAATAAAACACCAGAAATAAAAAACTGACTAACACTCAGAAACTATCAATTAGTCGACTTGAGGAAGAGGGTTAGTTGACTAGGGTATCAAGTTTTGCCTATAGTAGTCGACTTATAAGGGGCAAGTCGACTAAGGAATGACTGATACAAATGACATGTTTCTGGACACTGAACTTAGTCGACCAGCAGTATTTATAAGTCGACTAGGGAATAGTATAAGTCGACTAATCATGATATACAGAACAGAAACAGAGAGTTGGTATGTATCTGAGGCAAAAGCTAAGTCGACTATAGTTAGGAGTAAGTCGACTATAGGTGATATAAGTCGACTAATCAAGAGTATAAGTCGACTATAGGGCTTATAAAGTGTGTGTGTGTGTGTGTGTGTGTGTTCAAGGCTTTTAACATTCTAATAAACATTGCAATACACATCCATAGCCATTCTCTTTGGGAAGTCTTGAGCATGTAGGACTCTTGTATAAGCTTGTGAGATAGAGCTCCAATGAAATGGCTTCACAAATATGTAACGCCCCGATCCCACGGATACGGGGACGTCACTGCGACGTATATACGTAGGTCAGAACTACCCTCCCGTATATACGCTAAGCATCAGTACAGACAAGAATCAGAGTACGGAAGCAATGGTGCATTATACATTCCAACGCATGAGTACAATTACAAAGTTATCACCAGAAGTGATCCAATATTACATGAATATTACATCACTGATATGCGCAAATGCGGGAATACATGGAAATGTACATATATGAACAGTATAAAGGACTTGGAAATGTACAAGTATAAACAGAAAAGGGTACTCACGAGTTTATAAAGGAAAACTCGAGAGACCCACAAGGGGGCCTGGAAGGATGGAGCTCTGGATGATCGGCTGGGGATCCACGCTACCGCTGCGCCACTCTGATCCACAACAGGGAGAATCTACACGCTCCAAGCTCCAAGACCTGGACATGAGGATCCAGGGGAGTCAAATGACACTCCCCAGGCGAGTAGTACCAATACCAAGTGGCGAAGCAGGGTGAGTACAAGTATGCATATAACAAATGATATCAAGTAAGAAATACTCAGGGGACAGATAGGTTAGAGCAGATATGAACAGGTGTGGCATAATAATCATAAAACAGGAAATTCGAATAAAACCAAGGACGAGTAAATCTGATTGTATGGTTTTAGATCACGGTTCTATGAGACTAGTACATCGAAGGAATAATCCAAACAAGGAAACCCTCATCTATATACCTTTATCTCATATCATCGTAATCTAAGCACATACAACCTGAGTTACAAGGTGGTCATAACATAATACTCATAAAACAGGAAATCCGATATAAAGTCCGGAACAAGTAATTATGGTAAGGCACATCACAGATTCATAGTCGTTTAAGTTGCAGGCTTTAGTATGCGTCCCATTCCACATACCTCTACTTACAACTTAAAGAGCCGGTTATTATTACACTTTATTATTACTCGTCTTACCCTGATATCTAGCTATGTGAACTAGCGTCCCAACGCACATAGATCCATATCCGAGTAAAACAAGGTTGTTATTGGAAACTAGCGGGGGTATCAACGAACTATGTTTACAGTGGGTCCCGTGCATACCCGGGACCACGGCCCAGGATTGTTCCGTTGCATGGTAACGGAAACTAGCCGCAAGGCTAACAGGAGGGACTTATGTATGCCCTTATCATGATGGTACCAGTAATGAGGGAGCCAGCTCTCCCCTCGGTCCCCTGGAGGCCCACAGGTCAGACCGGAACATGTAGTTGCACAACATTCCTAAAAGCCACTGTAAACACGAACACATATTGATATCCGCATGTTTTCCCCGACCCAATACAAGTTGGTCCTTTTTAGGATTCATTAGTTTAATTATCACTTTACGGGAATAACTGGAACAGGACATGATCAGGAAATCAGGAGTACATAAGTACTATATAGTCAGGTCACTGCATATAAAGCAGGAATACAAGTCACTGATCATGATACAGGATAATAAAGTAAAGTTCCCGTAAAGGTGATAATCACAAGTCAAGTTATCATGCTGGGTGTTAAGTGATAGCATGACAGAATGATGATATTTAATAAACAACCAAGCATATCAAAGGATTGATAATAGTCAGGTTAAGTCATGGCATAACAAAAAGGGTCTTGCCAAGTAGTGGCATGCCAGGTAGTAGATGATAACCAATCAGTTGGCAAGTGATATACATGTGTTAAATAGAAACATGTAACTGACGGTCTGAGTAATAGCAAGTGGTAACATGGAAGTGACTCAAAGTCCAACGACCACGAAGGGTCGGCCACGCATGGTATACGATAAAGAAGCAAGCATATCATAAGCATGGCACAAGTAAAAAATGAAGCTACCATAATACAAGCAATTGCAGGCGATACATGAATATGGAAATAAGAAGTGAAATACTTATCGTCCCGACGAAATGGGAAACTCAAATAGAGACGAGAGAAGAGCGAGACAACTCGCCTAAATCACCGAAAAGCCGAAAGGTCCGAAATCCACGGAACTCGGGATGCGCCATAATATATGATATAAATATGTAGAGTGAAGAGGAGAGAGAAAGAGAGAAGGGAAGATGATGTTTGTCAAGAGACAAGTCAAGTAGTACCAATATGTGATGTAAGTCTAGAGGATAAGGTTCCTATTCAAGAAAGAAATCAACCATAACAGACAGCTAAAGTTAGTCGACTAGGTGGAAAGGGTAGTCGACTAATAGAGGGGTTAGTCGACTAACAGTCTGGTATAGTCGACTAAAACTGGGTTCCAGAGAGTTGGGTTCTGGTTTCAGGAAAAGTTAGTCGACTAGGATGGAAAGAGTAGTCGACTAACAATGATTTCAAGTCGACTAACAGACACTCTAAGTCGACTAAAACTGTGTAACAGAGAGTTGGGTTTCTGATTCAGGAAAAGTTAGTCGACTAGGGTCAAGGGAGTAGTCGACTAATAGAGGTTTCCAGTCGACTAATAAATAACCTAAGTCGACTAAAACTGTGTTCTAGAAAAGGTTACGTTTCAACTAAGGGTTTCAAGTCGACTAGTCCTTAGGTCAAGTCGACTAATCGACTGGAAACAGCACACAGAACAGATTTGTGATGGTTTTGTTGATGTCAACTAATCATGATTTGAGGACCTAAGTATACATGATATGAAAACATAATTATACTAAGAATTAATCAAATCTTGGTGAAGAAGAACACTCACCAAAAAGAGTACAAGGTGATGGAGTGATGGTGGTAGTGATGGAAGTTGATGATGAAGAAGAAGGTGGGATTAGTGGTTTTGTTGTTGGTGTTGGTGAGAAGAAGTGGTGGCCGGAATTCGGGGGTCTCTCGCCGGCGTCGTGGTGGCCGGAGGCGCCGGCGGAGGTGGTGGAGGTGAAGGAGATGTTGGAGGTTAGGGTTTTGGTGAAGAGAAGAAAGAGAAAGATGAAGTGAAAATGAATAAAGAAAGGAGAAGGAAAAGTATTTATAGGTTTTAGATTTTGTGAAGGAGGTGCAAATAATTAAAAGAGAGGGGGTTTTTTGTAAATAGGGGAGGTGAGGTGTCTCTCCTAGCCACACTTGGCTGGCCATGGAAGAGAGAGAAAAAGAGGGCATTTAATGAGGAAGTTGGTGGAAGTGTGTGGAGTTTATTGGAAATTTGGGAGAAAATGGAATTTTGGGAAATTGGAATTCTTGTGGATTGTGGAGGAAGGAAAGAAAGAAAATAGGAAAAGGAAAAGAAAATGGAAAAGGAAAATTATTCTCTTGGAAGAGAAAATGAAAAATAATGAAAGTGGCGGATTCCCGGGATTCGGTTGCGGAAATCTTTCGGGAAAATACCGGAATCGTCCGAAATTCAAGTATCTCAGAACGACCCGAAATAATTATCAAAAATCAAGAATATTAATCTAAGACTCATAGTGAAATCCGTTTTAAGAAATACTTTACAGTTTTAAAACTAAAAATCCCGGAATCAGCTAGCTACCGACTCCGGTGGAATTTTCATAAATTCATAAAATTCTCAGAAAAAGTATTTAGGTAGAAAATATTATACTAAGAAATAATGCCTAAAGGAACTTTTAGAAATTCTAAACCGTTTGTAAACTAAAAATCCGGGAATCGGTCAGCAGCACTGGCCGACACCGGTTTTGAAGATATTTAATTAAATTCAAGAAAATTCCAGAAAATCATATAAAATCAAAAATATAGGAAAATAATATTTGAAACTGAAATCGGTCAAATCTAATTACCGGAAAGACCAAATCAAGTAATACATTTGGATCGGGTCTTCGGTTCAGACTAGGGCTGACTCCGAGTCCACGAATCCAAATTTAAGACAAAACAATCATATAAACAATTCATAATACAAAATAAGTACAGAGGGTAAATCGAAAAATACGATCAAAAATCTGAATACGCAACTAAGTACGTATTCCGGGAGCAGGGTGTTACAAAATATATCATCAAAATCAAATTCCAACAGCTTTGATGTGGAGAACAATTTCAGGGACCATGTTTTGAAAAACTCTTGGAGACAAGTCTAGTGACGGCCAAGGATCCATTGTGAGGCATCTATCACTTTTGGGGTTAGCATGGTTAGTGAAGTACTTAGTGTAAACACCTAGGGGGGGTGAATAGGTGACTAGCTAATCTAATGGTCAATTAATGCGGAATTAAAAACTTATTAATACAAACTCAAACTTCTTAAACTAAACACCAAGTATAACACAAGAGTGTAGCCGGATTCCCCGTGAAGGGCTCTGGACTAACTCCTCAAGATTCCTCTGAATAAGAGTTGAGGTGCCGCGTTGGCTCTCTTGGTTGAATACAAGTGTTAGCAAACAATCCCCAAGCATATAACAATAAGAGCACCAATATATATCAAGCATATAAAGATAAAGGCAATATGAGTATGCAAGATATAAAGACAAGTAAGAGATAGAGATAGAGAGAGCAATCGCAAACACGAGATATTTGTTTCGAGGTTCGAGCACACTTGCTCTACGTCCCCGCCTTCAACACTATGAAGGATTTTCACTATAAACCGATCCCACCGGATCACTCGGTGCCGCAACACCTACAAGGAGTTCCCACTAGAACTCTTGGACTCTTTAGTCTCTCTCTTGTTCCCGAACACACCGCAAGCCCACAAGCTCGCCGAGGCCACACCTCTACAATGAGTTCACACAAGAAGCCGAAACACCGCGAACCCGCAAGTCCGCCTCCTCAAAATAAAGATGAAGTCTTTGGTGATCACAACACTTTGATCACCTAAAAACAATCTCACAATAACACTCCTATGGGATGAATATATCAATGGATAGCTCAAGTGTTTGTGAGGAAAACAAGGATGGAAGTTGTGGTGGAAAACACAAGAAAAATACTTTGAAAACACTCTTGATAAACTCTTCTTTTGAATGGAAGTATTTGGCTCTTAAACAAGTGGAGAAAACCTCTCAAAAGAGTAGGAAAAACTGGTGCTAAAACCCACTTAAAATCTTGTTAAAAACAGTCCCACAAAGCCCCCTTTTATAGGCCAAAGAAAACTAGTCGTTGGGGTCCAGTCAGAAGCTCTGAACTGCTGTCAGTCGACCGGCCCGATCGACCGACCACCAATGGTTAGAAATCCGACCGTTGGAGCCTCGGTCGACCGTGGCCTGGAACAGAGAGCAGAGCTCTCTGCCGGTCGACCGGGGCTTTCCAGAGAGCAGAACTCTCTGGACGGTCGACCGATCCGGTCGACCGGCCCTCCAGCCAGACTTGGCGTGCACGTTTGTGCACGTCAGTCGACCGACTCCTAGCTCGGTCGACCGGCAGAAGCCAGACAGAAACAATTTAGGGATTAAAAGGTTGTCTTTTTAGCTTAAATAAAATCCCATAAAATCTCTAAAATTATACAAAAATAGTTTCAGTATTATACTTTGATATACAAACATGTTTTTAGTAAAATCAAGACATGTTACAAACATTTTGAACTATTTTTGTAACTTAGAAATTTTGGCTCAAAACAAAATCTGTATTTTTCCAAATTAGTTTTTCCAAAACTTATTTTTTCAAAACTTCTCCAAATACAAAAACAAGATATTTTAAACACTTTTAAAGCATAGAGTGTATGGATATGATCCACTACACATACATGATGAAATATCTATGTTTTTGACATTAAGATCTAAAATAGTTTTGGTTAAAACACATGTATATATTAAACTCCAAAAATCAAAACGGTATTTTTCAAAAATGAAAAATCTTTTGTATTTTTCCAAAATAAAAACACTTTTATGAAAACACATCTAAATCTTGTGTGTGAGTGTATATGGTATACTTGAGCAATCCACCAACTATTCTATCCTTTACATTTTATCTAAAAACAAAATCTTAATAGAAACAAACCTAGACTCAAGTCTTGATCTTGAAGGTCTTCACTTGAAGTCTTCTTCTCCTCTTGACTTGGTCCAAACTTGATCCAAAGAGTTAGACTCCTCTTGAGTACTTGATGTGGTCTTGATGCATAGGCTCTTGAATCAAACCGTGCTAGCTCCAAAACTTGACTTTAAATCCTTTGTTGAAGCTAAACACCAACTAAGATCTTGATCATAAATCTGAGACTAATTAAACACAAGATCATTAGTACTATAACTACATGAGTTGATTATCATCAAAACTAGAGTGATGGGCCTTTGGGCCAATAATCTCCCCCTTTTTGATGATGACAAAACTCATGGAGTTATATATGCATGGATTAAAGTAAAGCTTCAAAGAAGCTCCCCTTAACTCATGCATCACAATAAACAATAATATATGGCAATGAAGCACATGAATCTAAACAAA
Source organism: Agave tequilana (assembly GCA_038442645.1). Taxonomy (NCBI): domain Eukaryota; kingdom Viridiplantae; phylum Streptophyta; class Magnoliopsida; order Asparagales; family Asparagaceae; genus Agave; species Agave tequilana. The sequence goes on along the minus strand of JAVJIF010007259.1, from coordinate 44,383 downwards.
CATGTATGCAAATATAAGGAGATAAACATGCCAATCAAGCATAAAACTCATCAATTCTTTTCTCCTTTTTGCAAAAACAAAACAAATATGCATAAACAAAAATTCTTCTCCCCCTTTATGTATAAAGCAAGGAAAACATGCATATATATTAAAATACTTCTCCCCCTTTTTGTCAATCATCAACAAAGGGGTTAAAGTAAACACAAAACAATGTTTTCTCCCTCTTTTGTGAGAAACAGAAAAATCAGCAAAGGGGTGAACTCAAATCAATCAATAAAAGATATATGCGATATACATTCATGAAGAGGAAGACGCTAAGTTAACTTCTTACATATATGCATTACATGAAGAAGGGATGACAAGCCCTAATTCACATAACGCATAATATGCAATGCATAAGAGGAGATGTGAAGTCCTCTCTACACACGTGTATCGCATAAAGAAGAGTTGTCAAGCTCCTCAATATAAGATACACTCAACATGAATCTATATGTAGAAGAGATGTTAAGCTCCCCTTGCATATAGGCAATATATAACTAAAATATTTTTAAGAAAATTTTTTGATAAACACTTAAAACAAATTTTGAAATTTACTCAAGGTAATAAAACACATTTTTGAGATACCTTTGTAAATAAACAAAAATTTTGAGATACCAATTGGAATTAAAACATATCAAAACATTTTTAAGAATCCAATTGTAACTAAACAATACAAATTTTGAACATAAATTTTGAATTCTAATTGTAATTGAAACATTTTACCAATTGAAATACAAGCAATTGAAAAACATTTTACCAATTGAAATTTTGATACCAATGAAGGAAAGTATTTTATATTTTGATACCAATTTAAATTTTCATGGATACTAATTGAAATAAATAGTTCAATAGATACCAATTTAAATATATTGTACATTTTGATATCAATAAAAAAATACCAATTGTAAAAAAAATACCAATTGAAGATAATGCATAAGCTTATATAAACAGTACCAATTAAGAAATCAATTGAAATTAAGATTTGAATTAAGCTTAGCATAAACATCCTTTGTGCTTAAAATATGTAAATATCTTATAAATTAAGCACAAATAAATCATATATATGTATGGAAAATGATAATTCCAATAGAAATTGATATTATATGAAATGAAGCATACATATATAGGAAACAAAATATGAGTATATACAAAAAAAAATCAATTGAGATACCAATTGGAAATATGATGTAAATCAAATATATAACTCATAATAAACCACCCTTTTCATGCACAAGATAAAAGTTTTTCAGTAAAGCATACAAGGCATGCTCGCCCATCCGTCCGCCCATGAAGGGGTAGGTAGGGGTTTTCAAAAATAGAGTTTGAAAAATATTTTTATAGTGAAAACACTACCATTTGAAGAATAAATAACTAGTTAAATTAGTTTTTGAAGAACTAGTTAAAGATCCTTCAAAATATGAAACCAAATCATATGTCTATCATGAAACATACTAAATACATAAAGGTTGACACTCGAAATTTATAAGGCTCAAAACTAATCATGAAACAAAGTCATGAATAAACAAATAAAGTGTGAGTGTACAAGAATCATATAATTAGCATTTTCCATGAAGATAATCAATGAAGCTCAAAACAAATATCATTTAATCAAACAAATATGAAAATCATGAAAATTCATTTTTCATATAAAGATGAAAATCCTAAAAATTCATTTTTCATCTTTAAAAACAAACTTCTAGATATATGTATATTTTTATCCAAAACTAATAATATGCATACATATCCCAAACATAAAAAGAGTCCATAATATAAATTGCATGAAGGTAAATGACTCATGGGGTATAATGTATATTTATTAGATTTGAATACAAAATGCATATACATGAAGTAAAACATGAAAATAGGTAAAACAAGTGTAAATGAGGAAATCATCAAAACTAGGCTATACATGTACATATATTGAGTACAAATGAATAATGAAGTGCGAACGTATATGAATCAAATGTTGCTCACTACTTGTACACGTATATACACAAGTTTTGACAAAAACTACATCTAAACAAGTATTTACCACATGAAGCATAATCATAAAACATGAATATTTTAACAAACACTAAAACATGCTAAAAATCATCAATTATAAAAGCATGTAAATAAATTGGGAGTTTTAGAGATAGTTACCAACACATGAATTACACTCTATCTCTCCAAAACATGGTGGTTGTCCCACCGAACCTCCTTGATAGTGGTGCATCAAATGTGTGTCCATCAAGTCCATGTGCACCCACCACCAAGGCACCAACTCTCTCACATTTTGTGAGAGCCCACACCTACATCAAATACAATAGGTGGGGTTTTTGGTACCCATTTTCTTTTGGGTCCTCGGGGGTTAGCATTGTAAGGAACCTAAACATTCTTATTAGCAAAATTTAAAGTATTTATCTTATCATAACAAAATTTTACTAAATGGCCTTTGCGGCCGCAGTATGTACACTTGTACACTCTAGGATGCATATGTGTATGAGTGTGGTCATGGCGTGCAAAGTGTGCATATGCATGATGTGGTGTTGTGCATGAACATGGGGAACTTGTTTCTTTTGAAACAAGGATTTCAATCTTTTATGATTAAATGCACAATTGCTCAAAGTTGAGCTTAAACAATCAATTCTATTTTTTAAAAATTTGACTTCATTTTTATCAATGATAGCATGTAAAGCATGGTGAGAATGAGAGTCATTTTTCTTATTCTTTTTAGAAACATTTTCTTTTTCTTTTTCAACAATTTTTCTTTTCAAGGAAGTGTTTTCATGCAAAGTAATTTCTTTTTGTTTTTCCACCAAAACAATTTTATTTTTCAAAGCATTATTTCCTTCACACAAATCATTCAATTTAGAAAGTAAGGAAATATTTTCATTTTTCAAACATTCATTTTCTTTTAAAACATTTTCAAATTTAGTTTGAAAAGAATCTTTTTCTTTTAACAAACAATCAAATTTATTTTTCATTTTCTTATTATCCTTTTTAAGCATTTCATACTTTTCTAGGAGTTGTTGACAAAAAGATTCAAGTTCATTATAGGACATATCAACATTCTCTTCTAGCTCGGATTCGGTATTTACCTCAAGGGTGTTATCCTCTTGGACCATGTAGCATACATTGGAAGATTCACTTCCAACATCCGAGCCGCTCCCCGCATAATATTGTTCTTGTTCGCCAAGGGAGATGATGGTGTTCCATACTACAAAAGTCGAGTCAAGATTAGCAACCCTACATAAATAATCATTGTTTAGGGTACTCTTCAAAGCATGGATGGCTTTTGAGTTAGCCTCAATATACTTACTATTATTAACATATGAATCTTTAGTAGTAGCAAGATAAACATGAATACCTAGGGCTTTGAGGTATAAGGACATCTTAACCTTCCAAGTTTGGATGTTAAGAATGTCAAAGGTGGGAAGTGACATGAAATCCATGGTGTGTGTACAAATATTGTGATTAGCTATAAAATGAGGATCTTTAACTCTAGCTTGTTAGACCCAAATCAAGAGCACTTGGCTCTGATACCAATTGTCAACACCTAGAGGGGTGGTGAATAGGTGACTAGCTAATCTAATGGTCAATTAATGCGGAATTAATAACTTATTAATGCAAACTCAAACTTCTTAAACTAAACACCAAGTATAACACAAGAGTGTAACCGGATTCCCCGTGAAGGGCTCTGGACTAACTCTTCAAGATTCCTCTAAATAAGAGTTGAGGTGCCGCGTTGGCTCTCTTGGTTGAATACAAGTGTTAGCAAACAATCCCCAAGCATATAACAATAAGAGCACCAATATATATCAAGCATATAAAGATAAAGGCAATATGAGTATGCAAGATATAAAGACAAGTAAGAGATAGAGAGAGCAATCGCAAACACGGGATATTTGTTTCGAGGTTCGAGCACACTTGCTCTACGTCCCCGCCTTCAACACTATGAAGGATTTTCACTATAAACCGATCCCACCGGATCACTCGGTGCCGCAACACCTACAAGGAGTTCCCACTAGAACTCTTGGACTCTCTAGTTCCTCTCTTGTTCCCGAACATACCGCAAGCCCACAAGCTCGCCGAGGCCACATCTACAATGAGTTCACATAAGAACCCGAAACACCACGAACCCGCAAGTCCGCCTCCTCAAAACAAAGATGAAGTTTTTGGTGATCACAACACTTTGGTCACCTAAAAACAATCTCACAATAACACTCCTATGGGATGAATATATCAATGGATAGCTCAAGTGTTTGTGAGAAAAATAAGGATGGAAGTTGTAGTGGAAAATACAAGAAAAACACTTTGAAAACACTCTTGATAAACTCTCCTTTTGAATGGAAGTATTTGGCTCTTAAACAAGTGGAGAAAACCTCTCAAAAGAGTAGGAAAAACTGGTGCTAAAATCCACTTAAAATCTTATTAAAAACAGTCCCACAAAGCCCCCTTTTATAGGCCAAAGAAAACTAGCCGTTGGGGTCCAGTCAGCAGCTCTAGACTGCTGTCGGTCGACCGCCAATGGTCAGAAATCCGACCGTTGGAGCCTCGGTCGACCGGCCGGTCGACCGTGGCTTGGAACAGAGAGAAGAGCTCTCTGCCGGTCGACCGGCCCGGTCGACCGGGGCTTTCCAGAGAGCAAAGCTCTCTGGACGGTCGACCGATCCGGTCGACCGGCTCTCTAGCCAGACTTGGCGTGCACGTTTGTACACGTCGGTCGACCGACTCCTAGCTTGGTCGACCGGTCCGGTTGACCGGCAGAAGCCAGACAAAAACAATTTAGGGATTAAAAGGTTGTCTTTTTAGCTTAAATAAAATCCCATAAAATTTCTAAAATTTTACAAAAATAGTTTCAGTATTATACTTTGATATACAAACATGTTTGAGTAAAATCAAGACATGTTACAAACATTTTGAACTATTTTTGTAACTTAGAAATTTTGGCTCAAAACAAAATCTGTATTTTTCCAAATTGGTTTTTCCAAAACTTATTTTTCTAAAACTTCTCCAAATACAAAAACAAGGCATTTTAAACACTTTTAAAGTATAGAGTGTATGGATATGATCCACTACACATACATGATGAAATATCTATGTTTTTAACATTAAGATCTAAAATAGTTTTGGTTAAAACACAAGTATATATTAAACTCCAAAAACCAAAACGTTATTTTTCCAAAATGAAAAATCTTTTGTATTTTTTCAAAATAAAAACTCTTTTATGAAAACACATCTAAATCTTGTGTGTGAGTGTATATGGTATACTTGATCAATCCACCAACTATTCTATCCTTTACATTTTATCTAAAAACAAAATCTTAATAAAAAAAAAAACCTAGACTCAAGTTTTAATCTTGAAGGTCTTCACTTGAAGTCTTCTTCTCCTCTTGACTTGGTCCAAACTTGATCCAAAGAGTTAGACTCCTCTTGAGTACTTGATGTGGTCTTGATGCATAGGCTCTTGAATCAAACCATGCTAGCTCTAAAACTTGACTTTAAATCCTTTATTGAAGCTAAACACCAACTAAGATCTTGATCATAAATCTGAGACAATTAAACACAAGATCATTAGTACTATAACTACATGAGTTGATCATCATCAAAACTAGAGTGATGGGCCTTTGAGCCAACACTTAGTACTTAGGAATCATGAGTTTTCTTTCTCATTTTGATTTGTTTTAAAAACCATTTTCAAATCACAACTTTTTTTATCTTTTGTTTTATATTTTCATCTTCTCCTCCTTCCACTTCTTGTTTTGTTTTATTTTCCTTTTGATTATTTGAAACCTAGAAGAACTCACTAACACTAACGTGAGACACCGTTAATGTTTCTATCGCCTCCTGTGCCTGCGGATTCGACCCGTATAGTCACTTTGCTATAACAGAGTATGGAGGAAGCCAAAATACCATAGCATTTTCACAGATTTCTAGATATACACATTTTGGTGCCTGATTCCCCTCCGATCGGATTTTGGCGCTGTTGCCGGGGATGGGAACAGTTTGAGTTCACGTTTTTGTTAACATTCTCTTCTCTGTTTCTGTGAGGTTAATTTTTACAGAAACTAAACACAACAGAACATACTTTGACCCTGTATCTCCCTGCTCAAGAAAGCAGGGAGAATTTGCTTCTGTTATTGCTGCGCCAAGGCTATAAAAGCCGTGCAAATGCTGAATTTTTAGGGTTTCATGACCTTAATTTTTCTGGGTTGGATATAATGATGTTTATGGTTTAATTCTGCTATTAGTTTCTGTATTATTTTGCATGTATACTGCAATAATTAGAGAACAAAATCAGTAATTGGACATGTTAAAAACCAGTTTAAACATTTACATTGTAGGCATGTGTCGATTTAAATTCTAATTTACTGTATTTTGTTCTGTTGTTGTGAGCTGGACTGAGGTGTACATAGTACTTTGCATAGAACTTAGGATAAACACGTGGGTGATTTACTCGCTTTGATTGTTTATTCTTGTCTATATTGCATATTTGCATGAATCAGAATTAAGAGCATAACCCAATATAACATAAGCTGGGAAAGTCATTACCCTTCTTAGCCCAAAAACCACCTCCTTACTCATACAACCCAAGCCTAAGCAAAGCTTGTTAGACCTTGGCCCCTGGGGACATCTCGGACTCATTAAGAGATTGACTTTGGGAGGAAGTTATTAGTACCGGACTCTTGCCAAATCGGTGTCTAAGAACTGGGGATTAAGAGGCAACACCTCGAAGATTCAGTGGTTTGGCGTAATTAGAATCCGTCGCTTACGCACGGATACCTCCCACTGAATTTTGCCCTACCTGGCCAATTAGCTCGCGGTCCGGTTACTACAATATCTCTCTCCTAGATAGTTGACTAGTTAGGAGTCGTCTAGATATACGTCAGTCCTAGCATAGGCTTATTTGATTTTTTTTCTTCTTGTTGTTTGTTTGTTTGTTTGTTTTTTCTTTTTATTTGTGATTATTGTGAAATGGATTTCAACAATAATTTTTTTAATCCTAATATGAATCCATATTTCACCCCAATAAGCTCTAACTCGGCTTTGTATAACATGAGCCCACAACATACACCGGATTGGATTTATCCGACTCAATATAACCCATATCCCCAGTATAACAATCCGAATTTAAAATAATTTCAACTCTTCACAGAGTCAATGGGGATTCACCTCTCCGAGGCAAATTTTCAATCACCTTATCCACAATCATTCCCTAATTTTACTTCATATACTCCTTTACTAGAACACCTAATTGAAGAAAAATCTAAATTAGAAAAGAGTATAGAAGCCATGCTTGAGTCCCAACAAAACTTTCAAAACATGTCGACTCACAATCTTCACAATTATCCCAAAACCAAGCTTCATATACTCTTTTTCTAGAACACCAAATTGAAGAACCGAATGACTTAGAAAAGAGTATGGATATCTTGCGTGAGTCTATGCGATAATTTTAAAACATTTCGGCTCACAATATACATCAAATTTTTAAGATTCATACTCACTCTTTCCAGTCCCAACTTACCAAGTTAAACAACCATCAGACTTTGAAAAGTGTATGAAAATCTTGCATGAGGCTGAGCGACAATTTTAACATCTTTTGGACTCGCAAAATCAAAATTTCCAAACTTCCTACTTAGCTTTTCAAGAAGAACTAATAGAGTTAGAAAAGAGTATGAAAGACATGATTCAGACTCAAAATTTTGTTACCCAGTCCATCGATAGATTAAACACACAAATGAGTGAATTGGTCAACACTTATAAGAATGAGAAAGCTCTCCCTTATTAACCTTTGACCAATCCTGATATCTCTAATCCTATTGATCTTGCCTAGGAATCATGTTGTATTGATTGAAAACCAAGATTCAGTTTCATCACAACCACTTGAACTTGACCAATATCAAAGTTTTGAGAATCACATGGACAATTTGGCAACTTATCCCTTTCCTAAAATTGAATTTGAGCATGAACGTGATCCCGAATCTTAACTTGGCAATTCTATTTTGCTTATTGACTCAATGTTGACTTCAGTATCTTTATCCGATTTTAATCACTTTTCTGAGTTAGTGTTGAATCCTCTGTACGTACATCATGAAATTGAATCACCAATCTTTCAAAATAACATTTCGTTGATAGGACAAGTGTGTGTACCTTATTTTTTTTAGTTTGGATCTAAATTTTGAACTAATTTCGACTCCTGAACCATTACTTGATTTCAGTTAGTTTTCCGAGTCGGTATTGTTCCTGCACCTTTTGAGCCTAAATCAATCATCTTCCACAATCACACTCAACCCTTGGGTAACAGTGTAAAACAAAATGACTCAGAGACTATTTTTCAAAATCAGAGATTTGATTGGGATAATTTTCTAAAAAAAATCTTACACATATACAATCAATTACTGGGTTATATTAGAGAGGTCACTGGTGGGTTCCTACGAACTTCACTTTCTCTAGATTGGGACGCACTTCGTGCACCAATCAGACCTCCACTAGAACCACCACTCTGAGGTAAATTTTTATTCCCTCTTTATTTTCATGCATACATACATTCACGATGCATTGAAGATAATGCATGAGATAAGTGTGGGGGAGGGTCTACTAACATATATTTTTTAAATTCTTTCTTTTTCACCTCTTTTAGGATGTTCGTAGAATTTTCTCTTTTGCATAGGATTTTTGGAAAAAGAGAAATTTTTTTATCCATTTGATCTTAGGAGTTAGGGAAATCTTGATTATATTTCTAAATTTGAATCAAAATAAGAGGTATTGTTTGATTTTTAGGTTAAGTAAGAACTATTAAAATATTATTTGATCTTGAATTTTTGGTTTAGAGATATATGCACTTATACATTGAGGGATTAAATAAAGACTTAAATACTCTTATAAAAAAATTTATTAAAATACTTGGCCACTAATTAAGCTGGTTAATTGTGCCTTAAAAAGTATGATTAGCCATGCCTAAAGGTGGTCAAGACAAATAACCCCTTTAGTTTTGTCACCTTGTTTACTAGAGTCCTTAAACCCGAGAGATGTTTTCTCATCTGGCTCCCTAAGATCGTCTGGTCTGGGAGTCCTTGATTAAAGGCTCACTACATGGATAAATTAGAAAGCCTAATAAAACTAAAGAAAAAATATATAAAAATAAAATAAATAAATGGTATCATAGTCAAGTTGGCATCCCAAAAATATACTAAGTGCATATTATCTAAGTTTTATAAAAGATCAAATAATTAATTTAATCTTGATTTTTTACCTAGATTAATAACAAGCCCTTGCATGGAGACTCAAATTAAGGATAAATAGTTTAGGTTAACCTAAGATCTTAGATTACTAAATTTTTGCAAAAATATTTCGAAATTTTCTCTCTTTCAAAATGCGTTTTCAAAAATACTAACATTTGTTTTCTTTACGGATTTTGTGGGTGTAATCCACTGAAAACCTTCAGGAGACTATAACTCCTTTAGGGGAAACCTAGAGGTTTAAAGGCTTGTTGCATACACTCAGTGCAATCGCGTCACCTGCGAAAGTGGTGTAATAAAAGTCTTAGTTTAGTTTTTAGTTTTCTTATTTTGCTCGGGACGAGCAAAAGATAAGTGTGGGAGTGTGATTTGTCATCAATTTTGCATTTTGTTATCGCATTTTTCTACTAGTTTATGAATAAAATACTGCTTCTTATCCGTGTTTTGGTCTCTTCTGCAGATAATACCGGGAGAATGACAAATTGGTAAAATGAGGTTGAATATTGCTATTTTTGGGATAATTTTAGAGATTTCTTAAAGGCCAAGTCATTCTAGAAGAACCCAAAATGGACTCAAATTGAAGCCCAATATTGAAGTCCAATCTGCTGGAAGTTCAGAGTAAAAATAAGAAACCTAAACATATAAAAGATCATCTCGTAGTTGGACGAACCCATGCCAAAAGTTCATGGCCTATGGCCTTGATCATACCGCGGATCAGCGGCCATTGAAGCGGATCCACAACAAAGTCAGCGCCATAGGCCCTGATCTTTACCGCGTGGCGTCTTCTCGTCTTCTAGATGGTTCATTTGCCTATATATATATATATATATATATATATATATATATATATATATATATATATATCTTTAGAAGGTCAGAATGTGAGGAAGGAGGCCAGGACTCGAGTTTCTTCTCCTTTAGTGTAGCTTAAGATTTTCTTCTTTTTTCTTTGTATTTTTCTCTTTTCTATAGATCTAAGATTAGACCAGAGTTTGATTCAGGAGAGAAAGAGAGAGTTCTTGTAATAAAGTGTGACAATTTATGAAAATTTCCTCCTTTCTCTTCCTTATTTCTTCTTTAGTTTCTTCCTTGATGCTTTGCTAGTTTTCTCTCATGGTGACTAACTACTATCCATTAACTATCTAACACTTGATTGATAATCCACATGAATCCAATAGCTTCATACAAGGTCTTACTCTTACAAGAGCCATTGATGGCTCATGATGATGGGTTCTAACTCCTAACTTACTAACAAACTAGCTTGCATAACTTACATTACTTCATGCTTACCTCTAACTAGTTTTGATGGATTAATTATATGGTGCACCTTATTAATCAAGTTTTGATATGCAGAACAATCTTATGGACCATGTTTTAAAGAGCTCTTGGAGACAAGTCTAGTGATGGCCAAGGATCCATTGTGAGGTAAATATCACTCTTGAGATTAGCATGGTTAGTGGAGTACTTAGTAGTTATGAACCATGAGTTTCCTTCCGCTTTTTTATTTGTTTTAAAAATCATTTCCAAATCACAACTTTTCTATCTTTTGTTTTATGTTTTCATCTTCTCCTCCTTCCACTTCTTGTTTTGTTTTGTTTTCCTTTTGATACTTTGAAACTCAAAAGAACTCGTTAACACTAACGTGACACACCATTAATGCTTCTATCACCTCCTGTCCCTGTGGATTCGACCCGTATAGCAACTTTACTATAACAGAAGTATCGAGGAAGTCAAAGTACCATAGCACTTTCGCTGATTTTTATATATACACATTTCAGTGCACGGGTCCCCTCTGATCACTTAGTCAGGAAACGAAGACAGGAGAACAAAATAGAGAAATAACATCCATAATACTTTGTGAGGTTATATCATTTATAGAAAGGAAATTGTGCCATTGGCTAGACGCCTGCTTGTGAATCTGTGATAGGTGCCTGCTCCTTCATGGTTAGCTTTTGTTAGAAGAATATAGAGTATAAGAAAGCTTGATGAGCTTTCTTTTTTTATTTTTTTTATAGTAGATATAATTATGTGATACATTGTATCTAGACACTCACATATAAACATGTGATACATTGTATTTAGACACTCACATATAAACATGTGATATATTGTATTTAGGTATATGACAACTCATAATTTTAACACTCTCCTCATGCTGGAGCATAGATATCTATTATGCCCAGCTTATTACAAAGATTAGTAAACCTCCTCCTAAACAAAATTAAAATTATTAATGTTGATGTCAATCTTCTGAATCAATGATGATATCGAGGCTACAAATCAAAGTGAATTGAATTTTAGTCGATTCGAATACTTGGACAAAGACTGCATAAAAGATCTTATTCGTCTCCTTGAATAGAATTAGGATTTCAGAGATTTTCAAACTCAGCAGAAGGGGAGGCTTTGGGAGATCCTCAAACTTAGTAGAAGTAGAGATTTTGAGAGATCCTTAAACTCAGTAGGAGAGAAAGAGATGACTATAACTTGCGGAGTTAATCAGCAATAACAGGCAGTGGCAGAGGTAGCAAGAGCAATAGGAATAAATATAGATGTTGATTAGTCAATAATAGCAGTAAAAAGAATAGGTAGCAGCAATAATAGGAATAAGTCGCAGTAGTAAGTAGATGGTACATGATGACAAAATTGATATGGGCCACTAATATATGAGCCGATATCGGACTTATCGGTCGATATTCAGAACCTTGAAGTTGAAAATGTTATCTTAATAACCCTTACCATAACTTTGAAGTTTTGCTAGAATGATAAGTATTTTGATATGGTATTATAGCAACATAGGTTCAACTCTCACCTGGCGTGCAAGGAGAAAAAATGAATTAAAAAATACCACTGCACAGAAGTCCAAGTTTTAGCTTTTCAAAAAGGCGTTTGATCTGTGGGTTATGTTAGAATATAGAAGTGTTACCCTCACTCTCACATATCTTCAGAATTTTGGTGGAATGGCAGAGACTTTCATACTTATCTTGTATATTTGTGTAAGTATGAATAGTATACTTTGCTTGTATTGCATATTACTAGAAGATTCATAAAAAATATTGCCAATAACATTTAAATTTTAATCAATTTAAATATTAAGCCAAATATATATAATAAAAGATTGAAAGAGATTGAACCAGCCTGCTTGGGAGAGACAAACTTGCATTGCACTAAATAACCAATTTGCCACCTCGTGCGGCGATCCAGGCTGATTGGTTCTCTAGCAGTAACTCCTCCTGTTTCCGGTTTTGTCCTAACACATGAATCGAGAGAAGAAGACGTTGTTGTTTGCTACACCCAAACAGTGGAGAAAGAAGAGAGATGAAGAGGTCTTCTTTTTCTTTCCCAGAATGAGAATAGAGAGTCTCTATTTTCCCTTTATTGGCTTGTCTAATTTATAGGGAGAAGAGAGAGATTCTTTATGAGAAATGATCATTCTTTTGTTGGGAGACTTCTTCCCATGTATCTGCTAGTTATAATACCCAGAAAATATTACAGTATGTTATTAACTTTTCAACTAAAATATCCTAAATAATAATATTAAAATAACGCAAAGATATTTAAGTTGGTTGGGATTGATATTGATTTTTATTATTAAAATATATCAAAAAATGTGTTTGCTGGTAAGGGATTCATTTACGAAGGCTTATTCAAGTTAAACATATTCCCCTAGACGTGTCAATAATATGCATTCATCTTCTATTGTTTTTAACGTTGAATCTTGTAATGTTTGACATGATAGATTAGGTCCTGTAAACCTAGGCTCCGTTAAGAAGATAACCAATATGGGACTAAGCCCCAAAGTAAACATAGCTTTGAGTACTGAGTATCAAACATAAGTTCTAGCCAAACATCTTAGAAAACCATTCAAGTCTATAGAAGATCGTGATTCAGATCTTTTGGAGTTAATATATAGTGATATTTGTGACTCAAATAAGGTAGTCACCGGAGATGGTAGAGATATTTTGTCACTCTCATAAATGACAGCTCTAGGTATTACGATACTTATCTTCTTAAATTAAAGATGAATTTCTAGATAGATTTAAGACTTATAAGGTTGAGGTAGAAAACCAACATGAGAGAAGCATTAAAATCTTAAGATCTAACTGAGATGAGGAATATACATCTATTAAAGTCCTTGTCACTGCACCAGAACTGCAAAGTTAAGATGAGGGTTGAGATATTTATATTTTAATACGCCTCCGCAGGTCGAGCGCCATTTTTTTGGGTTGAAACCTGAGTTTTTGTGCTAACGGTATATATATTTTTTTAAAATATGCGTTTAAATGCTTGCCTGATCAGATTTGAATCTGGGTTGCCCTGACCATATTAAAGTCTCTTTGTCACTGCACCAGAACTTCAAATTAAGATGAGGGCTGAGGTATTTATATTTTAAGAATATCAAATGAGATAACCTTGCTCTGTAAAGAGCATGAGATTATTTATGAGCTCACTTCCCAGAGCATGAGAGTATTTATGAGCTCACTTCCCCATACTCACCTTAATCTAATAGGGTTGTTGAAAAGAAGAATCTTATCTAATTGGATATGATTAATACTTTTATTATTAGCTCTAGCGTATCATAGAATTTTGGGGGAAGCCCTTTTGACTGCCTGTTATATATACTTATACATTTCACACCCCAAGATTTGGAAATAGTCAAATCCATGAATGTGACATTGTAGGCTGATCAATGATCCGAGATGTACATTCCTAGTGGATTTACTTTTTCTTTTCTTCTATTTTTCTTGATCATCTATAGAACAATGATTATAACTAAACCTAGACTTCTAAAGAAAATATATCATCCAATAACTTATATGGATGCTAGATTAATCAAATATCTCTAAATGAATTTTAATTCCAGATCAAACTTCTAGTCATAATGATGTGAAACGTGTATGCGTTCAAGACCGAAATCAGTGATGCAACTGAAATGAGCAACATTTCGCCAAAATTACGATCATGGGCAGGAAGCTAGTTAAAACTTGTAATATTGAGCATATGGATTTAATAAAAAATGCACACACAATTTGTACCGTTCTAATTTTAAATAAATCAATACAATTACTAAGTTAAGATGGCACAGTTACACATGCAATAACAACCAGCAATTACTGGATTCATATTCTCATAACTTGTGATATAGTGGGCAGGAGATAAAATCGATAAAATACTTGAGAATGATCATGAGTCGTAATATACCTATTGAGGATCACGTCGACCTCAATATCCTATTGGTGTATAGCTCTGGTCTTTATGAATCCAATGCTTCAAGAACGACTCGAATTGGACTCAGGATGATCAAGAAATGGCCAGAAAATCAAACCGCTGCTTAATGGGTCTGGATTGGGTCTACTGCGGGTCTGGATCTGAAGCAGATCAGACTTGCACAATAGCTGATCGAGTTAGGTTCAAGTTGGACAAGAGTCAGATCCGGCTTTGAACTATTGTTGGATTTTACAACTTAAACCCAAAATAACTTGCTGTTGATTCAAGTCAGGTCTCTAGGTTACAAAATCACTTGGGATTTGAAACTCGCCTTGCTGTCGGGGATCTGGAGATGAAGATGAGGGATGGCGAGGGCGACATTGCAGGTGAGGAGGTCGGAAGTGTTGGGAAGGCTGTCGACGAAGTTAGGATGGCTCGGATGTGAGGAGGAGGTGGTGTGGCCAGGTGGCGGTTGGGTGCGACAGACCGAGAAGAAGAAGCGGGGAGATGCAGGAGGCTGTGGCTGTCGGCATTCAGCAGAGGATGACGACAAATAAGGCGGCGAGGATGTGAGGAAGAGATCAGCGGCAGCATGAAAAGAAGGAAAGGTGAAGAAGAGATCTAGGATTGGTTCAGTGGGTTGTCATGTTGAAGGAGAAGACAAGAAGAAGATGGAGAAGAGAAGATGAGGAGTAGGGTGTCAGTGGCGACACACGTGGGGAGAGAGTCTGTGAGAGAGAGAAAGGGAAAATAGAGAAATTTTTTTAGGGTTAGGGTCTTGAAAGTAATATAATAGGAATTTAATACTAATCAAAATTAATTACTCACAAATCTTTTTAATCAAAATTCATCATTAAATTTTATTCATAAATAATTAGCCTTTAAATAGGTTTTACAAAACCCAATTTCTAGTCCACAACTGATGTGGTACTATACTAAAAGTAAATTAAAAATAAAACAAACCTAAAATACAGGGAAATGAAAAAAAATGCTGGTCTTGTTCGATCTCTACTCGAACCAAATAGATGATGTTGCGCGCTTTCATCTCCACTGATACACATGCCTTGTCTTCAATTTAATGTTTGCATCATTCTCCCCATGCAGGAAAGAACTCGACCCCGTCGAGTTAGGTGTTGAAGCGCTCTCATACTGCTCCAATGCATCAAAATCAATTTCCTACAAGTCACTCTGTAATTCACCTAGAGGGGGGTGAATAGTTGATTAGCTAATCTAATGGTCAATTAATGAGGAATAAAAACTTATTTAATACAAACTAAAACTACTTAAACTAAACACCACGTATAACACAAGAGTGTAGCCGGATTCCCGTGAAGGGCTCTGGACAAACTCCTCAAGATTCCTCTGAATAAGAGTTGAGGTGTCGCGTTGGCTCTCTTGGTTGAATATAAGTGTTAGCAAACAATCCCCAAGCATATAACGATTAAGCACATAATATATATCAAGCATATAAAGATGAAAGCAATATAAGCATGCAAGATATAAACAAGTAAGAGATAGAGAGAGCAATCGCAAACACGGGAGATTTGTTTCGAGGTTCGAGCACACTTGCTCTACGTCCCCGCCTTCAACACTTGAAGGATTTCCACTATAAACCGATCCCCCGGATCATTCGATGCCGCAATACCTACAAGGCGAGTTCACACTTGAACTTCTTGGACTCTCTAGTCCCTTTACTCGTTCCCGCAAGAACACACCGCAAGCCCACTAGCTCGTCGAGGCCGCACTTCAAATAAAGAGTTCACACACGAACTCGAAACATCGTGAACGCGCAAGTCCGCCTCCTCAAAGTACAAGAAAGAACTCTTGGTGATCTAAACACTTTGATCACCAATAAACACTCTCATAATAACACTCCTATAGGATGAATATATCAAAGGATAGCTCAAGTGTTTGTGAGAAAAATAAGGATTGAATGTGTGCAGGAAAACACAAGAAATCACTTTTGAAAACTCTTGATAAACTCTCCTTTTGAATGGAAGTATTTGGCTCAAATACAAGTAGAGAAAACCTCTTGAAAGAGTAGGAAAAACTCGCTCCAAAACCCACTGAAAATCTTGTGTGAAACAGCCCCCAAAAGCCCCTTTAAATAGGCTCTAAAAACTAGTCTTTACAGCCAGGATGACCTGTCGGTCGACCGCTTGGTCGACTGGCCAACAGTCAGAAATCTGACCGTTGTGCCAGCGGTCGACCGGCCGGTCGACCGTGGCAAGGATATAGAGAGCTGGGCTCTCTGCCGGTCGATCGTCCGGTCGACCGAGGCCGTTTCCAGAGAGCAAACACTCTCTGGTGGTCAACCGTGTGGTCGACCGGCCCATCCTGTGCACGTCGATCGACCGTTCTGGTCGACTGGCTCCTGGTCCGGTCGACCGCCAGAGCCTGGCAGGCCATTTACAGAATTTAAAACGTGAGAATTTTATTTTTAATTAAATCCCATGAAATCTCTAAAAATCTACAAAAATAGTTTCAGTGTAATACTTTGATAAACAAACATGTTTAAGCAAAATCAAACATGTTACAAACATTTTGAACTATTTTTGTAACTTAGAAATTTTTAGCTAAAAACAAAAACCGTATTTTTCCAAATTTTATTTTCCAAAACTTCTCCAAATACAAAAATAAGATATTTTAAACACTTTGAAAGCATAGGGTGTATGGATATGATCCACTACACATACATGATGAAATATCTATGTTTTTGACATTAAACACTAAAAATAGTTTTGGTCAAAGACATGTAAACTTTGAATACCCAAAAACCAAAACGGTATTTTTCCAAAATGAAAACTCTTTTGTATTTTCTCAAAATAATTTTTTTTATGAAAACTCATCTAAATCAAGAGTGTGTGTGTATATGATATACTTGAGCAATCCACCAACTATTCTATCCTTTACATTTTATCTAAAAATAAAATCTTAACTAAAACAAACCTAGACACAAGTCTTGATCTCGAGGGTCTTCATTTGAAGTCTTCTCATCTTCTTGACTTGGTCCAAACTTGATCCAAAGAGTTAGACTCCTCTTGAGTACTTGATGTGGTCTTGATGCATGGGCTCTTGAATCAAACCGTGCTAGCTCTAAAACTTGATTTTAAACCCTTTGTTGAAGCTGCACACAAACTAAGGTCTTGATCATAAACTTGAGACTAAATAAATACAAGATCATTAGTACTATAACTACATGAGTTGATCATCATCAAAACTAGAGTGATGGGCCTTTGGGCCAACAATCTCCCCCTTTTTGATGATGACAAAACTCATGGAGTTACATATTCATGGATTAAAGTAAAGTTTCAAAGAAGCTCCCCCTTAACTCATGCATTACAATAAACAATAATATATGGCAATGAAGCACATGAATCTAAACAAACATATATGCAAATATAAGGAGATAAATATGTCAATCATGCATAAAACTCATCAAATTCTTTTCTCCTTTTTACAAAACAAAACAATATGCATAAACAAAAATTCTTTCTCCCACTTTATGTATAAAGCAAGAAAAACATGCATATATACTAAAATACTTCTCCCCCTTTTTGTCAATCATCAATAAAGGTGTTAAAGTAAACACAAAACAATGTTCTCCCCCTTTTTGTTAGAAACAAAAAATCAACAAAGAGGTGAACTCAAATCAATCAATAAAAGATATATGCGATATACATTCATGAAGAAGAAGACGCTAAGTTAACTTCCCTACATACATGCATTACATGAAGAAGGGATGACAATCCCTAATTCACATAACACATAATATGCAATGCATAAGAGGAGATGTGAAGCTCTCCCTACACACGTGTACCGCATAAGAAGAGTTGTCAAGCTCCTCAATATAAGATACACTCAACATGAATCTATATGTAGAAGAGATGTTAAGCTCCCCTTGCATATAGGCAATACACATCAAAACATTTTAATATTTCTTATTAAAACAAAATTTTGAATTTTCTCAATAAAACAAATTTTGAGATATCTTAGTAAATCAAATTTTAAGATACCAATTGTAAATAATCATTACAAATTTTAAATTTTAATTGTAATTGAAACATTTTATCAATTGAAATTTTGATACCAATGAAAGAAAGTATTTTATATTTTGATACCAATATAAATTTTCAAGGATATTAATTGAAATAAATAGATCAATAGATACCAATTGAAACATATTGTACATTTTGATATCAATAAAAATACCAATTGTAACAAAAAAAATAACAATTGAAGATAATGCTGTTGGCCCAAAGGTCTTCCACCCTAGTTTTGATGATGATCAACTCATGTAGTTATGTTTACTAATGATCTTGTGTTTAATTAGTGACAGATTTGTTATCAAGATCTTAGTAGGTGCATAGCTTCAACAAAGGATTTGAAGTCAGTTTTGGAGCTAGCACCGGTTGATTCACGAGCCTATGCATCAAGAACACATCAAGTACTCAAGAGGAGTCGAGCTCGTTGGATTGCATTTGGTCCAAGTCAAGATGATGAGAAGACTTCAAGGGAAGGCTTCAAGATCAAGACTTGTGTCTAGGTATAAGATTTTTATTTTTAGATAAAATGTAAAGGATAGAGTAGTTGGTGGATTGCTCAAGTACATATACACACACACACACTTGATAGTTTTGTTTTTACAAAAGATTTTTATTTTGGAAAAAATACTATTTGGTTTTTGGTATTCATGTTTACATCTTTCAACCAAAACCAAGTTTATGCTTATTGTCAAAAACTTAGATATTTCATCTTATTTGTGTAGTGGATCATATCCATACACTCTATGCTTTAATGAATTCAAAATATCTAGTTTTTGTATTTAAAGGAGTTTTGAAAAAATAAGATTTTGGAAAATACTAGTTTTCATTTGAGCCAAATATTTTCATATTACAAAAATAGTCCAATCTTTTATAACATGCCTTGATTTTGTGCAAGCATGTTTGTATATCAAAGTATATTAGTTAAACTATTTTTGTAGAAATTCTTTGTATTTTATGGGATTTTATTTGAGCCAAAAAGACAAACATTTTAATCCCAGATTTTTGTTTTCTGGCTTCAGCAAGTCGACTGTATAGTCGACTATATCTGAAGTCGGTCGACCGACGTGCACGGACGTGCACGCCTTGACCTGGCAGATGGCCGGTCTGCCGACACTGTCGACCGGAACTGAGAGCAGTGCTCTCTGTCTTTTGGGTCGACCGGGCGGTCGACCGGAGGGCTCCAACGGTCGGATTCTTGACCGTTGGCGGTCGACCGGGCGGTCGACCGACAGGCCTGACAGAACCCCAACGGCTAGTTTTTGACAGCCTATAAATTTGGGGGTTTTGTCATTGTTTTCAACAAGATTTTGGAGAAGTTTTAGAGCCAGTTTTTCCTACTCTTTTCAGAGGTTTTTCTCCACAAAATTGAGAGCAAATATTTCCTATCAAAAAGGGGAGTTTTATTAAGAGTGTTTTAAAGAGATTCTTTGAGTTTTCCTCCACCATTCTCTACCTTGTTTTTCTCACACAAACTCTTGAGCTATCCATTGCTATTCATCTTATAGGAGTGTTGTAGTGAGAGCTTTTATTGGTGATCAAAGTGTTTAGATCACCAAGATTTCATCTTTGTCCTTTAGAAGGCGGACGGTTGTGTTCGCATTATTTCGGGTCCAAGTGTGGACTCGGTTGTTTCGGGTTCGGGTGCGAACTCTTGTTTGAGGTGCGTCCTCGGCGAGCCGGTGGGCTTGCGTGTGTACGGGACTAGGGAGTCCGAGGGCTTGTAGGTGTTGCGGCACCGAGGAGTGATCCATTGGGATCTTGCATAGTGGAAATCCTTCGTGTGTCGAAGGCGGGATGTAGAGCAAGTGTGCTCGAACCTCGAAATAAACCCTTTGTGTTTGCGATTGCTCTCTCTCTCTTTGTCTCTTATTATATCTTGCATGCTTACTTTGTGCTTATCTTTACATGCTTGATATTCATATTGGTGTGCATATTTGATATACTTGCTTGGGTTTGTTGCTAACACTTGTATTCAATCAAGAGAGCCAACGCGGCATCTCAACCATTCAAGGGGAATCTAGAGGAGTTTGTCCAGAGACCTTCACGGGAATTCGGCAACACTCTTGTGTTTACACATAGTGTTTAGCGTAAAAGATTAATTAGGTTATAATTGTTTTTAGCTTCCGCATCATTTGGCATTAAGTGACCATTAGATTAGCCATCACCTATTCACCCCCCCTCTAGGTGAACTTTCAAATGCATGAGCTTATAAAAAGATACCAATTGAGAATCAATTGAAAATTGAGATTTGAATTAAGCTTAGCATAAACATACTTTGTGCTTTACACATGTAAATATCTTGAAAATCAAGTACAAACAAATCATATATATGTATGAAAAAAGAATACCAATAGAAATTGATATTATTTGAAATGAAGCATACATATATAGAAAACAAAATATGAGTATATACAAAATAAATATCAATTGAGATACCTTGAAAATAACAATGTAAATCAATCAGTATATAACTCATAATTATCACCTTTTTTATGCACAAGATAAATGATTTTCCAATAAGGCTTACAAGGCATACTTGCCCATCCGTCCTCCTTAAAGAGGGGTTGGTAGGGGTTTTAAAAAAAGTTTGAAAAATATTTTTATAGTGAAAACTTACCAAATGAAGAATAAATAACTAGTTAAATAATTTTTAAAAAACTAGTTAAAGATTCTTCAAAACATGAAACCAAATCATATGTATCATGAGACATACTAAGTACACAAAATTCGACACTCAAGGTCCATAAAGTTCAAAATGATCATGAAACATAGTCGTGAATAAACAAATAAAGTGTAAGTGCACAAAAATCATGTAATTAGCATTTTCTATGAAGATAATCAATGAAGCTCAAAATAAACATGAATATTATTTTATCAAAAAAATGAAAATTCATTTTTCATTTAACATAACTTCTAGGTATATGTATGATTTATCCAAAACTAACAATATGCATACATATCTCAAACATAAAAAGAGTCCATAAGATAAATTGCATGAAGGCAAATGACTCAAGGGACCTACATGTATATTTATTAGATTTGAATACAAAATACATATACATGAAGTAAAACATGAAAATAGGCAAAATAAGTGTAAATAAGAGAATCATCAAAAACTAGGCTATACATGTGCATAAAGTGAGTACAAATGAGCAATGAAGTGCAAACATATATGAATCAAATGTGGCTTACTAGTTGTACAAGTATAAACACAAGTTTTAATGGAATCTATATCTAACCATGTATTTACCACATGAATAATAAACTAGGAGTTTAGAGATAGTTACCAAACTAAAGAACTATGCTCTAAGTCTCCCAAACATGGTGTTGTCCCACCAAAACTCCTTGATAGCGGTGCATCAAATGTGTGTCCATCAAGTCCATGTGCATCCACCATCAAGGCACCAACTCTCTCACGTTTTGTGAGAGCCCGCACCTACATCAAATACAAAATGTGGGGATTTTGTAACCCATTTTTTTTGGTCCTTGAGGGTTAGCATTGTAAGGAACCCATACATTCTTATTAGCAAAATTTAAAGCATTTATCTTATCATAACAAAATTTTGCCAATGGCCTTTACGG
Organism: Agave tequilana; assembly: GCA_038442645.1. NCBI lineage: Eukaryota > Viridiplantae > Streptophyta > Magnoliopsida > Asparagales > Asparagaceae > Agave > Agave tequilana. The sequence continues at coordinate 22,290 of JAVJIF010007259.1, read as the reverse complement.
CCACAATGTGTACACTTGTACACTCTAAGATGCATATGTGAATCAGTGTGGTCATGACGTGCAAAGTGTGCATATGCATGATGTGGGTGATGTGCATGAATATGGGAACTTATTTCTTTTGAAACAAGGATTCAAATCTAGAATGGTTAAAAGCACATTTGCTCAAAGTTGAGCTCAAAACAATCTATTTTTTTCAAAAATTTAAACTTCATTTTTATCAATGGTTGTGGCATGAAGAGCATGATCAATAGTCTTTTTTCTTTTTAGAAACATTTACTTTTCTTTTCAATAATTTTTCTTTTCAAAAAGTGTTGTCATTTAAAGCAATCTCCTTTTGTTTTTCCACCAAAACAATTTTATTTTTCAAAGAATTATTTCCTTCACACAAATCATCTAATTTAGAAAGCAAGGAAATTTTCATTGTTCAAAGATTCATTTTCTTTTAAAATATTTTCAAATTTTTCTTTCAAAGAATCTTTTTTATTTAACATGCATCAAATTTGTTTTTCATTTTCTTGTTGTCCTTTTTAAGCAATTCATATTTTTCAAGAAGTTGTTGACAAAATGATTCAAGCTCATTGTAAGACATATCAACATCCTCTTCTAGCTCGGATTCGATATTTACCTCAAGGGGGTTATCCCCTTGGACTATGTAGCACACGTTGGAAGCCTCACTTCCAACATCCGAGTCGCTCCCCGCATAATATTGTTCTTATTCGCCGAGGAAGAGTATAGTATTCCAAACTACAAAAGCCGAATCAAGATTAGCAACCCTAGATAAATAATCATCATTTAGGATAGATCTTAAAGCATGTAGGGCTTTTGCATTAGCTTCAATATTTATGACATTTAAACAGCAAGAATCTCTAGTAGTGACAAAATAAACATGAATGTCTAGGGCTTTGAGGAACAAGACATCTTAACCTTCCAAGTTTGAATGTTAAGAATGTCAAGGTAGGAGGTGACATGAAATCCATGGTGTGTGTACAAATATTGTGATTAGCTATAAATGAGGATCTTTAACTCTAGGTTGTAAGACCCAAATCAATATCACTTGGCTCTGATTCCAATTGTAATTCACCTAGAGGGGGTGAATAGATGATTAGCTAATCTAATGGTCAATTAATGTGGAATAAAAGCTTATTTAATACAAACTAAAACTACTTAAACTAAACACCACGTATAACACAAGAGTGTAGCCGGATTCTCCGTGAAGGGCTCTGGACTAACTCCTCAAGATTCCTCTGAATAAGAGTTGAGGTGCCGCGTTGGCTCTCTTGCTTGAATACAATGTTAGTAAACAATCCCCAAGCATATAACGATTAAGCACACAATATATATCAAGAATATAAAGATGAAAGCAATATAAGCATGCAAGATATAAACAAGAGATAGAGAGAGCAATCGCAACACGGGAGATTTGTTTCGAGGTTCGAGCACACTTGCTTTACGTCCTCGCCTTCAACACTTGAAGGATTTCCACTATAAACCGATCCCACCGGATCACTCGGTGCCGCAACACCTACAAGGCGAGTTCACACTTGAACTCCTTGGACTCTCTAGTCCCTTTACTCGTTCCCGCAAGAACACAACCGCAAGCCACTAGCTCGCTGAGGCCGCACCTCAAACAAGAGTTCACACACGAACTCGAAACACCGGAACCTGCAAGTCCACCTCCTCAAAGTACAAGAAAGAACTCTTGTGGATCTAAACACTTTGATCACCAATAAACACTCTCACAATAACACTCCTATAGGATGAATATATCAATGGATAGCTCAAGTGTTTGTAACAAGGATTGAATGTGTGGAGGAAAACACAAGAAATCACTTTGAAAACTCTTGATAAACTCTCCTTTTGAATGGAAGTATTTGGCTCAAATACATGTGGAGAAAACCTCTTGAAATAGTAGGAAAACTAGCTCCAGAACCCACTGAAAATCTTGTGAAACAGTCCCCAAAAGTCCCCTTTAAATAGGCTCTAAAAACTAGCCGTTACAGCCAGGATGACCGCCCGGTCGACCGGCCAACTGTCAAAAATCTGATCGTTGTGCTAGCGGTCGACCAGCCGTCGACCGTGGCAAGGATACATAGAGCTGGGCTCTCTGCTAGTCGACCGCCTAGTAGACCGGGGCCGTTTCCAGAGAGCAAACACTCTCTGGTGGTCGACCGTGCGGTCGACCGGCCCATCCTATGCACGTCTGTGCACGTCGTCGATTGTTCCGGTTGACAGGCTCCTGGTCCAGTCGACCGGTCGGTCGACCGCCAGAGCCTGGCAGGCCATTTACAGGATTTAAAACTTAGAAATTTTATTTTTAATTAAATCCCATAAAATCTCTAAAAATCTACAAAAATAGTTTCAGTGTAATGCTTTGATAAACAACATGTTTGAGCAAAATCAAGACATGTTACAATATTTTAACTATTTTTATAACTTAGAAATTTTTGGCTAAAAACAAAAACCGTACTTTTTCAAATTTGTTTTTCTAAAACTTCTCCAAATACAAAAACAAGATATTTTAAACATTTTGAAAGCATAGGGTGTATGGATATGATCCACTACACATACATGATGAAATATCTATATTTTTGACATTAAACACTAAAAATAGTTTGGTTAAAGACATGTAAACTTTGAATACCCAAAAACTAAAATGGTATTTTTCCAAAATGAAAACTCTTTTGTATTTTTCCAAAATAAAAATTATTTTATGAAAACTCATCTAAATCAAGAGTGTGTGTGTATATGATATACTTGAGCAATCTACCAACTATTCTATCCTTTACATTTATCTAAAAATAATCTTAACTAAAACAAACCTAGACACAAGTCTTGATCTTGAACGTCTTCACTTGAAGTCTTCTCATCTTCTTGACTTGGTCCAAACTTGATCCAAAGAGCTAGACTCTGTACGCGCCGGAAAAAAGAAAAGAAGTCTTTACGTAAAGTTTTCCTTGAATCAGATGAAAAATTTACAACAAAACTGCTTTTTCCTTCCAGTTACAAGGGAGGGAGGATGTTGAGTTTTGAATCCTCCCTTTGTTTAGTGCTGGGTTCTTCGTGTGGCGGTGGAGAGTGAATCTTGTTCTCCGTTGACGGATGACCGTCGGGATCGTCAGGGAATCTTCTCTTTGGCTGTAGAGGGAGTAGCACAGCTCTGTCTACCAAAACTCTCAAAGAGAAGGTAGGCAAAGAGCAGCTTGTACGCAGCAAGCTTGACGAAGAGTTGAGCTCTCTCCTGTCTCGGTCTGTCTCTCTCTGTGATCTCCTGATCCTCTTGATGCCAGATGCCTTTCTGATCGCCCTTGTGTCTATCCCCTCTCCTCTGATTGCCTCGACCTCATAGCAAACGAGGGCTATTTATAGAGGTCCTAGGGGGTGAACGTGCCCCCTAAAAATGCTCCACGATGAGGGGCCAACTTCCCCACTTCCCCGCTATGTGGGCGGTGACTGGCCCAATAACCAGGGCGGTTATAACTGAGGAGCGGGTCTGGATCCTCGCGTCTTGATGCTGAGACGCGGGTGTCGAGCCCACGCGCCTTGATGTTGAGACGCGGGTGTCGAGCCCACGCGCCTTGATGTTGAGACGCGGGTGTCGAGCCCACGCGCCTTGATGTTGAGACGCAGGTGTCGCGCTCACGCGCCTTGATGTTGAGACGCGGGTGTTGGACCCTCGCGCCTTGGTGTTGAGACGCGGGTGTCGAGCCTACGCGTCTAGAACTTGAAACTCTGCTTTTAATGGCTTGTCTTTTAGTGATTTTTAGACAGCCTACAGAACCCCCTCCAAAGTTTTCGATATTCCGCAGTTAAATGGGACGGATTTCGAAATACTTTGGATTTTAGCCGCATTCGCCTTTATGACTGGACTGTTAATGCTTCGGGTTTGATCTTATCTGGAGTTGATCTTCGTGAGTGTACTGTTGAACTCTTTGAGGCCACCAGAGTTGATCGTGTTGAGTGTCTAGATACACAGTCTAAACCTCCCCGATTGCTTTTAGTCTGTCATGGACGCGCTTTAAGCCAGGAGTGGACGATCGTCTGCTTGTGCCAGTGTACTGTTGAACTGATTTGCAGAAGTAAGGACTGAACGCCAGTTCTTTTTGAAGAGCAGAGATAGTACTGCTTTACAGACGCGACTTTCATGGGGTGCGTCTTTTGGCAAATGAAAAACGCGACTGATCTTCCATAAAGCAGACGCGATGTTCAGCCGGGCTGGAAAGACGCGAACTTCTTAGAGAGACGCGACTTTTGAATGCATTTATGGCGTGATGACGGGGCATGTCCATCGAAGAGGCGCGGCCGTCGGGTGCGAATCTGTGCCATGTCATGATTGCACTGCCAGTTGGCCTGGGGAACCGACGGGACATCACCTTTTGACGCGCGAACTTCCCGGTTCATTAAATGATCTGTTCCACGTGTCAAGCGATGACTCGCTGCAGAGCCATGGTGCGCGATCTTCGCGATACATTAAAATTGATCTGTTCCACGCGTCAAGCGATGACTCGCTGCAGAACTAATCGAGCCACGCACCGCGTATCTTCGCGAATCCTTGTGCCTATAAATGGCAACAGTCAGAGAGATACCTCTTGTTCTCCGAGCGCATTTGTTTAGAGTTTTTAAGAAAAAGAGTTCTTCTTTCTCTGTTCATCTCCATTACTGGATTCTTAATCACCAATGGCACCTAAGACCAAGCCAACCGCATCCTCTTCAAGAGCGACCGTCACCGAGGCCCAGAGGGGCGGTTCCTCCGCGCAGGAAGTCCTTTTCCCAGGTATAACGCCGTTTAGGCTTGAACTTCACCATTACTGGAAGCTCATGGAACCCCAAAAAGATATCTTTTGGAGGAGAACCATTAACACAGAACCGTCGACACAGAAAATAGACCGTGTTTGATTCTCAGACGCGGTCTCAGACGCGGTCTTTGAGTTGATAACCAAGGCGCGGGTTTGATGACCCGGTGCCAGCGAGTCCTGCATTTCGGATTCTTCACTTAGAATATTTCTAATTGTGAAGGGTTCGGACGCGGACTTGAAGATTTTTTATCAGGTGCAGGTTTTTGATGAATCTTGCACTTGAGCCCAAGTACTTAGAGATTTTTCATAAGTCTTGGTTTGCAAAACGCGGATTTGATCCCGCGGGTCTTACGCCTGGATGCGGATTTGCAGGTCTGGATGCGGATTTGATAATTCCTGCGTCCAGTATTTCTTCTGCGTCTGGACGCAGATTCGCAGGTCTGGACGCGGATTTGATAATTCCTGCGTCCAGTATCTCTTCTACTCTTCTACTTATAGACACTTAGCATTTTTTTCGCTTCTGATAAGATGTCTGATTAAGTGTCCTTTTCTTTTGCAGTACCACACCCTTCTGCCCCACTCGCCAAGAAGCGCACTTTGGACATGTAGGTTGTGCTGACCGTGATCTGGCCTTTGTGCTACGAAGGACAGTACCTGTGACTGCTGACAGGTCACAGGAGTGCCAGAGAGGCTCTCCAATGTTGATATGACGACCCTTCGGGTGCTTATGACGATGCAGCATTCACAACGGATGATCGCGTCAAGCTGGAGAAGCCTGCCTTCTTCTTCGATATCGTATCGGTGATGGCGGCTATTCCATGTATGATGGAAATTATAGATGGCTCGTCAGATAGGGGATAGAAGATTCTTTTTCTTCCAGACATGGAGAGGATGTTCCCGCTGTCATATCTCCAGCACATGTCGTCCCTCGGAAGATGAAATGGGACGTTTCCCAATATGTCCCTGAGATTACCCTCGGTGACTTGGGCTCCCAGAAGATATACCGTCATGATGGTCATGATAGGGCGGTTCTCGGCCTATTCCCGGGGTCGCGCAAGTCCGAGCTCCCAGTTGGAGAGATACCAAAACACGGCACTACCTTCCTTAACGCGTTTATGAAAGCGGAGGGTGATTTTCCTGTTGAGTTCCGTGCACCCGGGTGGGTTCATTCCACCGAGAAGTATTGGTGGTGCAGGATGGTAAGCTTCGTCCTTGCCGATCTTGGAGATCTGCTAGAGCATGTGGGACTGTACCCAGCAGTCAGGGCCGTGCAGTATGGCATCCCGCCGAGTTCTCAGAACTTCTTCGGGGTCCTGGAGCGTTACAATTCTTTGACGGGGACATTCTTCACCCGGTCGGAGAGATGGGCCTTGCACTGCACGATTGCATGAGGTCTCGGGGCTGGCAACAGGGGATTCTCCCTATGAGAAATATCCCACCACTGAGGAGCTCAACCTTATGAAGAAAGGGTCTCCTCAAATGTACGAGACTTATTGGGATGTGCTATGTCACTTCCATATTTGCGGCCAGATAACCACTTGGAGGTCGGGAGGAATCAAGCAGCTGTCTTGGGCCAGTTACTTGTTCAACAAATAAGAAAGACCATCCAATAACCCGACTGGCTCCCAGCTCCGACAAGGAAATTGACGACAGGATCGCCCAGGCTCCTGAAGGCTTCTACACCACGGTTTCGAACGAGGACGGTTTCGAACCTGACATGGTCTTCGAAAGCTTTCACCATCAAGCCCGACCCTATCTCCGATCGAGCATTGTTGGCGGGCTTCTTCATGCTGTGGCTGAAGCGTTGTGTGGTGCCCACGCTGCCACATGAAGTCATTGTTGCCGACGTGGTGTACCCGGCGGTGCTCCTGGCCCATGGCAGTCCCATAGCCCTTCTTCCGGCCGTGGCGGCTGGCATTCAGAGCGGGTTGTGGGCGTTAACCCAGGCTTTCTGCGAGGCAGGGAAGGCTGTCGACTCCCATGGCAAGCCGATCCTTGACTCAGAGGGGAAGCCGACGGTGAAGCGCCCCAACCCTCGGATCGAGCTGCCTTACACGTACCTCATGGCTTGGTACGTGATGCACTGCCCTTCCTGATGACGCCGGGCCTTGGAGTGAGGGTTTTCGCCCCTTTTGTACAGCGGTTGGAGGGTTCAGACTGGCGTAATACTTATATGTATTTCGTCCGGAAGTGCTTTCAGATGCTTCGAACTACCAGCTCAATCGCTGCTTCCCCGAGATCCCTGGTGCATCTTTCGGGGATCTATTTACTAATTTGCGGGCCCAGATGACTTCACGAGGTTGTCCACGGGGTCTTCTGGTGGTTGATCAACATTCGGCCCGGATATGTGCTTTTCCGGCAAGGGACTTCATGCACAATCGAGCCGTACATGCCGAATCGTTTCGCCCGACAGTTCGGCTACGATCAACTCTACGTCGGCAATCCCAATGCTCGACTCGCCTTCGAAGGGAACTTGTTCGAAGGTGCTCGGGCTTGGTACTACAGTGTGGCCGGAGGGACGGAAGCAACTTTCCGTCTACCTATCGAGGGATCAAAGTGCCGTATGAGCTTCAGCTTCTGCTCCTGGTACTTCCAAGTCAACCAGACACCATACTTTGTTCCGGAGTATTCATGCATGAGTATCAATGCAAATCTCGAAGCAAGGTCTGAGTCCGGTAAACGCTCGCGAGGCGTCGAGCAGTACCTGAAGGCTTGAGGGAGGTCGGGAGAAGGTCAAGGGAGGAGCCGCGAGCAACAAGGGCGGCCGCGACCAACAAGGCGGAGCCGCGACCAACCAGGGCGGAGCCGCGTCCAACCAGGGCTCGACAGGCGGTGAGCAAGCGTCGTCAAGGCTCTACTTCCACTGCTGAGCCTGCCCCAAAGAAGGTCCGGAGAGACTTGACGGCTGCAGTTTCTCGATCCGCGGACATCCCTTCTGGTGTTGGGGAGCCGAGGGAGGAAGAGGTGGACAAGGATGACACTCCCTTAGTCCATGCCCGCAGGTTACACCGCAGGAGCCTCAGGATTGCAGAGGAAGGGGAGCCTGCTGACAGACCCACCGCCACTGACGAGACCGAGCAGCTCGAGGTCGATATAATGAGCGGATGCGATGTTGAGATTCCGGGAATTTCAGCTCAGCCTGAGTCTTCCTCAGCTCAGAGGAGGGATGAGGCACAACAGCCTGGGTCTCCTTCTGTCTTCATCTCCAGTCCTCGGATGGTTGACCCCAGCCCTACCACTGGGGTGTTTAGAGGCAAGGCTCCGGCTACTGAGGCCTCTCACGTTGAACTGTGGTCTTCCTCATCCGCAGAGGAAAGCGATTTTGAGGATGAGGTCGATTATGGTGACGAACCCGCTCCTCCTGATCCGAGCAAATTCTCACACATCTCGGAGGAGGAAATACATGGGTGTGAGCCGGCGACGATGTCACCACTAGCGGTTGCTCCTGCTGAAGGTACTCTTTTCACCTTCTGACCTGATTTCCCTTTTCATTTTGAAGAGGAGGCTTTAACATTCTCCTTTTATGCTGCAGGATTAGCTGAGGATACCGAGGCTGCAACCTCCCGCATATCGAGGAGATGATGTAAGAGTTGACCCAGCCGGAAGGAGTTGAGACTCCAGCTGCCGAGACTTCTACTCTGCAGGAAGAGGAGGCCACCACTGAAATCAGGGAGACTTCTCCTCTGCAGGAAGAGGAGGCCACCACTGAAGTCAGGGAGACTTCTCCTCTGCAGGGTTCGCCCAAGGATTCGACATCTCTGGACCTCCAGCTTGGTAAGGAAGTTTTGATGTCTCGGATGTTTCTCTTTTTACCATTCTGGCTAATGTTGAGATAACTTGTAGAGAGAACTGAGGGGCCCAGGTAGAGAGTCTGACGGTCAGTGTCCCTCCGGAAGGCCACACGACCAAGCCTTGGCTGAGGTTTCTGAGGAGGTCGAGCTCACTGTCCTGTCATCGACTGTGGAGGCTCCTGCAGAAGTGGTACCCCCAGAAGCGCCAGTGGCTGCTCCTGCTCCTGCCGTACCCGTGGTCAGCTCGACTCTTGCACCAACAGAGCCGATCTACATCCCCCACCCCGTGATAGAAAGGGGATCGGGGAGCACTTCGGATGATGATATCATGGAGCTTTTGACACGCCAGGCGGTGCAGCAGTTCCTTACCTCGATGCGAACATGCATCGATTTCGTCCTGACTAGGAGTAGCTCCCTTGACATCGCCCAGATGTTTCTCGAAACCAGGTCGAGAACATCAAGTTGGCCGGAGGCCCTTCGCTAGCCCAGGCGAGTCAGCTGCTGGTGGATCAGCTGGGACAGCACCTGAGAGAGCTTCGATCCCTGGAGGATGATGCCGGTTCATCCCACGAAGCCCAGAAATGCTGAACAGGCTCCTTGTTGCTCAAGAGCAGGAGCGAAGGGAGGTGGAGGAGAAGATAACCGATAGCACTCGTCTTCTTGAACGTGTCCAGGCTGATTACCAAAGGCTGGCGATTGAGTCCGAGGAGTCAGAGACGATCATACAGGCCGCAAAGCAGGCTATCCTCGACTCTCGGGCTGTTATAGCCAGGGCTGAGGCCATGATTGTCTTCAACGAATAGAGGCTTGCTATCTCTGAAAAGAGGCTAGCGGAGTTAGAGGTTGCCAAGGCGCAAGCTGAAGCGGACCTCTCTGTTCGTTCGTTCCGAGCTGGAATCCCTCCGAGTGCAAGCGCAGGGATTTTTGTCGAAGCGGATCTGCGGGCCCGAGCTCTCATGGAGGTTGAGAAGGCGCGTCAACATAAGATACATCGCCTTAGAGAGCAAATCCGTACTTTGGCGGACCAGGACTTGTAGCCTTCTCTCTTTTTTTTTAAGAAAAGGACACTCTGTTCACTAAGAGTGTTTTGTATTAGCTTTTATCATTTTTGATATAATAAAAGTCTTTGAAGTTTTTGGTACCACCTCCTTTGATGAATTCGACCTCTTGATCACAATCTTTGATTAACTGACTGTGAATGCTGAACTTAGGTGAGACTAAGTTCTTTAAATGAAACGCGGCGTTTGACCCATAGGACCTTAGGCAGAACTAAGCCCTTTTGATGAGACGCGGCATTGGTTCATAGGGACTTAGGTAGAACTAAGTCCTTTTGATGAGATGCGGTGTCAATTCATGGAGAGACGCGGTCATCAGTTCATAAGAACTCAGATAGAACTAAGTCCTTTTGATGAGACGCAGCGTCAATCCATAGGGAGACGCGGCGGCGTCAACTCGCAGAGAGAAACGCGGCTTTGAGTAACGCGAGTCTGTCCTGCCAACGAAGACGCGACTCGAGTGGACGCGAGGGACGCAACCTTGTGTATTTTCCCCTTAATCTCGGAATGGACTAAGTCCTTTGCTGAGTCAAGTGCTTTCCCTTAAAATGGGCCCTGTTTGCTGAAGGGACGCGATTCTGAGTCACGCGGACTTTCCTTTGGAACGCAGGTGGACGTCATTCATTCTGAAAAAGGAGACGCGGGTTCCAGGACGCGGTTTTCCCATCTGCATATCGATGTAACTTCCAGACGCTACATGCGGCCTGACATAAAGATTTTATGAGATCTTTGATCATCAAGTCTTCACTGACGATTGAACGTCAAGTCTTCACTGACGATTGGGAAACCGGGTCATCCGTTATTTCCCGAAGCAGTTATCCACGCGTCGGTTCTTCATTGGACTTGGGCGTTAATACCCTTTAATGTAAAACCGGCGCTGGCGGTTGTAGACCAGCGTCTTCAACGTTTCCCGAAGCGACCCTCCACGCGTCAGCTTCCCATTGGACTTTGACAATCGTGCGGTCATTAAGGCCGACGGTTCCAATTGATGAACCATTAATGACGGTTACCAGGAGCGGCCTATAAATAGGGGCTCGCCTTCTTTAGCAGTCCCAATCTTAGACTACTTTCCCTTTTAAGAGAACGATTGCTCTGAGAACTTCCGCCTTCTTCAGAGTTTCTAACAGGGGTACTGTCTTCATGGATGAAGACGACTCCGGGGAAGAAGATGACCCAGAGCTTTCATGCTTCTGTTTGGTCTCTTCAGGACAAAGTGTCTCTCTGATCACCTTCCATGTCCATACTCTGATGCAGAGAGTTAAACTCTTGACAGAGGCCTCTGCTGGTATGCCGTCCCGACTTGCCGTGATGTTTCTAGTCCACCCAGGTTTGCACTTTGGCATCTCTTGAAGAGGTTGTCATGAAGTCATAGTTGGTGCATTCCTTCTGGAATTTGCGCCACCGACTTAAACTTCCCTGGACGCGAGTACAGAAGTCTTTGGCACTTGGCGCTGACTTTGCTCATAAAGCTCGCGTTTTAAGGCCACTGACTTGGATGAATTCCAACTCGGGCCAAAGGTTTCAGACCCGAATTTTGCAACCCCTGTTCCCTCGACAGGGAGATGGCAATTTTCGGCGTCTGAGTTCTTTCGCGCCTTGTGTTTTAGGCGCGGGCGCAAAATGAGACCGCGTTTGAATCCTGTGTGTGGCACAGTTTTGATTCGCGTCTGCTTTTTTGACGCGGTATTTTGACTCACTCTGCGCGGGCTCATTCCCGCGTCTGAAGTTTTCAACAATAGCCGCGTCTGTCACTTAGTTTTCTTTGTTGAAGTATACTAAGTTCCAGATTTTCTAACCCCCTTGTTTATTCCTTGTAGGTAGGCTTGATTGTCCTTTTTCAGGTTCGCTGGGCCCCTGGAAGAATATTCCGGTCGGCGAACTCGTTCGATGTTCATCTACAAGGGAATATATTATGGTCCTCGTCGTCTACAAGGAATATATTATGTCCCTGACGAGGACTTAACCCTCGCCAAGGTCTCTTCTTCAGATCCACTGCACCAGTCATGCCTGCTGGCAAGGGATGGTTAGGGTAAGTATGGCGGCGAGGAGGTTATGGTGGATACAGTGGCAGATAGGATCCTCTTCCTCTCCCACTCCAGAAGTGACATCAAGGACACTCCATGTTCGTTGGATGGCCTTCTGGCGAAAGAGATGCTCATGAAGGAAGGGTTGCCTGGCTTTCTGCTGCCACCGGACCTCAAGAACACCATTGCTCTTAGCTTAGTCAGCTAAGGCTCTTCCGATGTTTACGTCATGCACCATAGTGCAACCGGCTCCAATTGTCGCCACAGTTTGGCACTTCTTCAGACATCGTGCACTTGGATTAGATGCGGCTTCAAGGAGTGAGTACGGCCTCTGAGAGAGAGAGGGACTTCTTTGTACTCCTTAATTGTAACACTCAATCTTATTGTATAAGAGAGCGTTTTGTATCACTTTCGTATGCCTGGATATAAATAAAAGTGACACTTTTCTTTTTGCCTCTTTCATTGTCTTGAACTTTTTGTCTTCAGTTAGACTCATAGAAGTAAAGAATCTTTGACTTTGTCAAATTATGATGATAATCTTAATAAGTCAAACTTTGTAGGGAAAGATCCTATTTCAGGAACTCTCACAATACTATCTGAGGTGTAATATTAACTTGACAGAGATGAAATAATTTTTGGTGGACCTGCCACTTTATAAGAGAAAGTGACAAGATCATGTTTGGGATTAACTTGATTGAGCTCAGCTGGGGATTTGATGGAAATACTATTGATGGTGTAGTATTAACCTAACAATATTTTTAGGTAGACTTGTTATTCTGTTGAAGAGAATAACAAGTGAGACTAGACTCGTGGGGAATCTAGGAAAGTTTGTTACCGTTAGAGGTGTGATATTAACTTAACGGGTTGAAAGTGGTCTTATCAGAAGTGTAATATTAACTTGACAAGGATGTGAGTCAGAGGTGTGATATTAACCTAACTCAGAAGTGTCACTGTCATAGGTGTAATGTTTAACTTGACAGTAAGGGTAATGCTAGAGGTGTAATGTTGAACTTGGCATTGGTCATCTCGGCTTGTATAAGGAAGTCCGAGGGAAAGTCATGGCCATAGGTGTATTGTTTAACTTAGCAATGACTTGATGCTAGAGGTGTAATGTTAACTTAGCATCATCCATTTCAGCTTCGATATGGAAGTCTGAAGAAAAGTGACTGTCAGAAGTGTAATATTAAACCTGACAGAAACCTAATTACTGTTTAGAGGTGTGGTGTTAAACTTTAACAGTAATTTGTCAGAGGTGTAGTATTAACTTGACAAAAATTGACTCATGATAAGAGCAATTTGAGGACCTGTCATTCTATTGGTGAGAATTGACAAGTGAAAATTTGAAGTGCCAGAGGTATAGTGTTAACTAGGCAAATTTGAAAGTTTGATACTCCGTGTAGAGTTGACAAACAAAATTTGTACTCGACAAGGAATATTGAAAAGTTTCCATTACCAGAGGTATAGTGTTAACTTAGTAATGGTTGTATTTTGTAGACCTACCATTCTGTGGATGAGAATTGGTAAGGGATTTTGGAGAAAGAGTGGAGCCAAGTCCACTTAGGATTTTTAGCAAACCCTCAGCTATCAACGGATTTGAGGTGCCTTTACCAACTACCGTTTGAGTTGGGCTAGCCATGCTATTCCCCTCAGCATGATGAGTTGTCGAAGACTTATGTTGGGCTTAGAAGCCAACATTTTCCTCTATCCTTAGCCGTCAGGGGCGTCGGATGTTATAATGAAGAAATTCTTCTTACTTTGATCAGAGGTGTACTTTTAACTTGATCAGCGGAAGAATACCATCTAAGGATAGTATTTCTTCAGGAACCTGCCATTGATCGGCATCATGAGTGTATCGCCATTTGAGGTTATGAGGCGATATGACCCATTTGAGTAGACTGACTCTACTACAAATGGTCCTTCCCATTTGGGTTAGAATTTTCCTTTTGTCTTGTGCGTCATTACCATGGGTCTTCTGACGGCTAAGACAAGATCGCCTTTCTTGAAAGTTCGCATTTTAACTTTCTTGTTGAAGGCTCTGGTAATACGAGCTTGGTAGAGCTCGATTTGTTGTTGGGCCTGCAGACGTTTATCATCTAAGGCCTCCAGTTCCTGGAGTCGCTGTCGATGCTTCTCCTCTGTTGTCATCTCCGCTGTCAAGGCGACGCGTAGAGATGGAATTGGATTTTCAGTGGGAGCACGCTTCACACCCGTATACCAAAGAAAATGGCGTAGCTTTAGTTGGGGTTCGCATAGTTGTGCGATAGGCCCATAAGCATTCACCTAGTTTGTCGTCCCAGTCCCGTTGACTTTTCGAGACGAACTTTTTGAGAAGCTTACCAATGGTCTTGTTGAAAGCTTCTGCGAGGCCGTTAGCGGCAGGATAGTATGCCGTTGAGGACACACTCTGAATTCTGAACTTAGCGCAGAATCTCTGGAAAGCCTGGCTGATGAACTGAGGTCCATTGTCATGGATAATTCGCCGAGGTACACCGAAACGGTAAATAACGTGATATTTCACGAACTTGATCACGTTCGACGATTTGACCTCCTTCAAAGGAATGGCCTCAGCCCACTTAGAGAAATAATCGGTTATTGTCAAAATGAACCGATGTCCTTTTGATGATGGTGGGCTGATAGGGCCAACCACATCCATCCCCCACATTTCAATGGCCAGGTAGAGGTTGTAGAGTGGAGGTAGCCTGGTGCTTGATGGATGAAATCGCCATGCACTAGGCAAGCGTGACATCTTTTAGCATAAGTGACGGCGTCGGCAACCATCTTGGGCCAATAGTAACCCAATCTTTGAGTCGATGTGCCAGTTTTGGGCCAGGTTGATGGGCTCCACACATACCGTCGTGGGCTTCTCTCAATACCTCTTGGGCTTCTTTTGGTGAGAGGCACCAGAGCAAGATCCCGTCATGCGATCGACGATACAATGTTCGCGTAATCGCATTATAATAGAATTTGGGGGCTTTCTTTCGAATGGCAGCCGCCTCTTGGTGTCTTCAGGTAGAATGTCGTATAAGACGAAATCAATGTAGGGGAATCGCCAGTCTTTAAGCTCTGGACCGGTTGACAATTCAGTGCTTCTTTGCCTTGACAATCTCCCTTTGACTCCTGATAGCCCTCGAGAGCATTTCTCGGGCAATACAGGTCGTGGCTGTAGACGAATATCTTCTCCATTGCTCCAGCTGGAAGAGCTAAGGAGGCCGCGAGGGATGCGAGTGCATCCGCGTGCGCATTTTGCCTGCGCGGTACATGATCGATGTAGAAGCTTGTAAACCCCTCGGCCATGCGGATAGTTGCGTTGTGGTAGGGTACTAGGTCCTCATGTCTGACTTCGTACTCCCCGCGAACTTGGCTGACGATGAGTTTAGAGTCGCCGTATGCCTCGAGATTTTTAACGCCAATCTCATCGGCGAATTGCATCCCAATCAAAAGAGCGTTGTACTCCGCCACATTATTGGAACAAGGCTCAGTTAATGAGACAACTCGGGGAGTCACATAATTTTGTGGGGATACGAGTACTACTCCTACCCCCGCTACTACGTGTCCCTTTGGGCTTGTTCTTGACGCACCGCGAAGAAAAGTTGCCATACTTGACTTTCGAATGATGTCTGAGTCAGGCAGACTTCAGCAACTTCATCTGGGAGATCCTCGTAGACTTTGGCTGCCCTCGGATCTGGGTGCTCAGCAAGGAAATCCGCCACTGCTTGTCCCTTAATGGCCTTTTGTGGTAAAAAGTGCATCTCATATTGGGAGAGCAATATGGCCCATTTTGCCAGCTGGCCCGTTTAATGATGAAGGCTTAGTCATAAGTAACCTCAGGGGGTTGACTTTTGATATGACGTTTATAGTTTGGCCTACCAGATAGTGCCGCATTTTCTGAATAGCGAACACTAATGCCAAACATTCCTTCTCGATCGGGTTATACCGATATTCGGCTCCGATCATTGTTCTACTCAGATAGTAGATTGCTTGCTCACGTCCGTGATCATCATTCTGAGCTAATAGAGCTCCCAAAGAATGATCCATTGCCCGGACGTACACCAGGAAAGGCTTTCCGGATACCGGAGCTGCAAGGACTGGTGGTTGGGTGAGGTATTGCTTGATTTCTCGAACGCTTGTTGGCAAGCGTCATCCCAAATGAATGAGACACCCTTCTTCATTAACTTAGCGAAGGGTTGGCATCTTCCAGAGAGGTTTGAGATAAACCTGCGGATGTACGCCAATCGTCCTGCAATCCCCTGAGTTCTTTGAGATTTCTCGTGGGTTGCATCTCCTGGATAGCGCGAACCTTTTCCGGGTCCAAGTGAATTCCGGTGGATGTTACAACAAATCCTAAGAATTTGCCACTGGCCACCCCCAGGAAGGACTTTGTGGGATTCATCTTCAATTGATGAGCCCGCATGATGTCGAAGACCACCTTCAGGTCCGCTATGTGATCACCTTTAGTGCGGCTTTTTACCGCGATGTCATCAACATAACATTCCACCGTTTTGCGTATTTGCTGATGGAAAATGGCGTTCATGGCCCTTTGGTATGTTGCCCCTGCATTTTTCAGTCCGAAGGGCATGACGGTGTAGCAATATACCCCTAGAGGTGTCCTGAAGGAAGTATGCTTTTCGTCATCAGGATACATTTTGATTTGATTGTATCCTGAGAATCCATCCATGAAGGACATTCATTCGAATCCACAAGTATTGTCAATCATGACATCTGTGATCGGCAATGGGAATTCGTCCTTGGGGCAGGCCTCGTTTAGATCGCGAAAGTCGATGCAGATCCGGATCTTCCCGTTCTTCTTGGCGACGGGGACGATGTTGGTTACCCAGTCGGGATGTTGTTCTTCCCTGATGAAGCCAGAATCAATAAGTTTTCTGACTTCTGATTGAATTGCCTCCATTATTTCTGGACGAAACCGTCGCTGCTGTTGTTTGACAGGCTTTACGTCCGGATTGATTTTGAGGCGGTGCATAGCCACCTGAGGATCGAGTCCTGGCATGTCCTCATTATTCCAGGCGAAGACGTCTATATACTCTTGTACAAGAGATATTAGATCCTTTTTCTCCGAAGGTGACAGGCCGTCACTTATGAAGATGGGCTTAGGGTTAGCCTCATCTCCTAGGTTGATCTGAACAACCTTGTCTTCTGTGGGTGGCTCGCGCTGTTCAAAGCGAGTGTCCCAAAGAGCATTTAAATGTTTGATCCAAGGATCTGTATCAGATTGGATCATTTCTTCATTTCCATCTTCCAGGTGGCTTGTCGAAACCATGTTCACTGAAAGTTCCTTGAAGATGTTGCCGACACTGACATCTGACTCCCAAGATGATGTGTCTGAAGAGTAATCATTGCTCGACGATTCTTGAGAATCGGAGGCTGATGGGACCGGAGTTGATACATAGCCCAACCCCCGGCGCGTCCGATGATAATAATCGGGGCCTTCCCTTTCGGCACAAAGGATCGAAGCAGCGTCCTCCTTCCTTTACCGAAGTTCAACCCGGGTCTGTTGGTCAGGTCGTACCCCATACATCTCATCATTTTGAGTGCTTTTAATTCATAATGACCGAACTGAGGGGATTCCTCCTCGCCTTCCGATTCTTCGCGGGGCGTTGGTTCAGACGAGATTCGCCCAAAAAGAATTGGTTTTTGGCCTTTCCGTCTTGCTGGAACCATAAATATAGATTCTTGCGCATTACCATTATCTTGGTATGTCTCGAAGGACGACTTCACTGGTACATGCAACGATGTCAAAGCATCTATTGCCGACCAGGGTCATCGTCTACTTCGGTGCTAGTGTCTGATGGTACTGAATCAGAAGCAACACAAAAAAATACGCAAAATCTAAATCTTCATTAATATACCAACCACCTACATCGTCGGTGGTATTATCAACATCGAGCTTATTAGTGCTCTTTACAAGTGGTTCTAACTCCCACAGGCACTCTTCTTTCTCGGGCTCAGTGTCAGCTTCGTTACCAGAGTCTGGCTCCTCTGGTCGCGGGACTTCATCCGTCTCCACCGAATCTTGGTACAGTAAAGAGTCGGTGAAATAATTCTCGACCCCTTTGAACGGATACCTTTCGGCAATCAACGTCTGCACCTTTCCACTCCCGTCAATGTATTTCATGACTTGGTGGAGAGTGGAGGGAACGATGGAGTTGCGGTGAATCCACGGTCGTCCCATCAATAGATTGTAGGAAGTGTCGGCGTCGATGACGTAGCATGTCACTTCCGACTTGAGGCTTCCAATCTGGCATTTGAGCTTGATTTTCCCCATCGGATGGGTCTGGTTGGCATTGAACCCATAGATAGTTGTCTGAGTAGGGCTCAAACGATGAGTAGGAATGCCCAAATGTTGCATGACCCAGCGAGGAGGCATGATGCTCAACGCGGACCCTGGATCTACCTGAATGCGGTTCACCTCAGACGATCCAATATACCCTGTGAAATACAGGGTCGATCATGCTTCCCTTTAACCTGCATATCATCTGCTGTGAAGGTAATGCAGGGAGCGTTTGGGGAGGTGTGGAGGCAATCCTCTACATCCTCCTCCTTCGGCACCTGGGTCATGAAGACCTCGGCATTTGCCAGAGCTTCTTGTAGAGCTTCTCTGGTCGACTTTGATAGTCTAAGAAGTTCATACAAGGTAATGCGTGCCGGAATGTTGGCTAGTTGAGCCAGGACATCAAAGCGGTAAGGTGTTGTGGATCCTTCCGCCATACCTTTCGAAAGAACTCGAGAAAATCGAGTTTCTTTCTGTTTCTCCACAGGTTGTTTTGTGGAGGGCTTGGTTGGCTCTGCAGCTGGTTGTGGAGGAGTTGCCGCCGTTTCACCATACTGCTTCAAGTACGGCTGTACCGAACGGGTTCCCGCCATCGATTGGTTGGGCTCTGCGGCCAAGACTATTGTTTCTTCCTCTGAGTCGGTTAACGAGGGAACATCAGTCTCGGCTTCTCGAGAGGAGGCACCCACCACATTGCAGGATGAGGCTTTTGCCTTGCCTTTGGATTTCCTGTTGGTCACAGTAGTCCATTGCTGTTCATTGACAAGGTCAGGGTGGACCCACATGATTTCCCCTTGAGGTGTAGGAATGGGTACCAAGCCTTTCACTTGCTGCTGGTGAGGGTATGTGTTGACCACTCTCAGCTCTCCTCTTGGAATAGGGACCACCCCCGCAGGCGTTGGGGGTTGTCTTCCAAACTGGAGAACTGACGTCACATTAGCCGTCACTTTTTCTGCTCTGGTCAGAGCTTTAGCACCTCCGCGTCAATCAGAGCTTGAAGGATGTCCTTGAAGACGTAGCAGCTCTTAGTAGGGTGCCCCAGCATCCTGTGGTACAAGCAATAGGTGGGATTGTCGGTCTTGCCGACTTCCTCGGGGCGCCTAGCTTCAGGGAGCTTCAGTCGGTTGCTCTTGTTGAGTAGTTTAAAGAGTGAATCGACATGTTCCTCCTTGAAGGAATATTGCTTGTTGGCGCGAGGCTGACTTGAAGAGCCACTCGCCTTGCCTGATTGAGGTTTGACGGGAGATTTGGTCTCCGTTGCCAAATTAACCTTCCGCTTTGTTTGGAGGGATGTGTCTGGCGCACGCCTTGTCGACCTTTCCGGCCTAGGCTTACCTTCCTCCACTCTGACGCGGGCGACAATCTCCTCAGCCTGTTCACCTTGTTGGACTAATTGCTTCCAGGTGCGGCTTTCAGCAATCCTATTTGAGCAAGGAGTGAGGTTTGGAGATTGTGGCGGCATGTTTCCACCAGGGTGGCCTGGGTCATACCGCTTGGACACCGGAGTGCCACGTTCCGAAACCTTTCCACGAAAGACTTAACGGAGTCTCCCTTTCGCTGTTTAGTAGCCAAAAGGGTGGGCATCGTGACTTCCGAGTCATCTTCGAAGAAGCGTGTTAAGAACAGCTTCTCCAAATCGCCCCAGTTCTTGATAGAACCTTCTGGGAGCTTCATGAACCATTCAAAGGCCAACCCTTTCAGGGTGCCGATGAACAGACGCGCCAGGATGGCATCATTATCTACTACATTCCCAGTTTGGGATTTAAAGTAGTAGATATGCTGATTGGGTGACCCCTTCCCATCAAAGGCTTGGAGAGTTGGAGGTTTGAACTTGGGCGGGTACGGAACCAAGTCCCATTCAGCCGGGTAGGGCCGGACCACTCTTACTTCTTGGAGGTCTTTGCGATTGGCAAGGGCCTCGAGGCGTCGCTCCAGTTGACTCATTCTTTTAGCATGAGCCTTCCCGGGTCTTGGTCGCCTTTTACTTGCGACGAGGACTTGGACGAGCCGGAAGTAGATCGCCGCGTCTCCTCAGAAGGTTCGGAAGATGCTTTCTCCCTTTCTCCCTTTGCCCTTTGACTTTTTAGGAGGAGACCTCCTCCTGTCTTCGAGCAGCTGTGCAATCGCCTGCTTGAGGGAGTTGATAGATTCCTGCTGAGAAAGAATCATATCCATTTGTACCTTCTGGATCTGTTCTAAACGTTTGGCCGTCTCCTCAGGAGTGCCTGTCATGTAGGCGGAGGTCTTCTTCTCGACGGAAGAGTTCGAAGCCCTCGATTCCGCTACGGCAGAGTGAGAATCATTCACTTTAATGCCATGGGCTAAGGCATTATAGTCAATTGGGGGAATGGCCCCAGTCCGGGTGCGAGTGTGTTTATACACCCCTTCCAGTTCAGAGTCAGACTCATCTGAGCTGACTGCAGGTTGTTTTCTCTTGCTCCTGCTTGTCATATTCGTAGTGAGCTCCAGGTACTCAACGTCAGAGAAGGTTCTCCTTCTGTGGGAGCGTCTTCTTTTAGCTGACGGGGGAATCAGGGTCAGCTGTCTGACTAAAGACTGCTGATGTACGCCTGATCCGCAACGGCACTCAGAGAGCATATGGATGAGCCGTTGGCAGCAACACGACGAAGTGGCCTGATTGGCACTTCTTTTCTTCGTCAAATAATCCCTCAAGTCCATGGGAGGGGGATTGAAAAGATTAGCCTCGCAATGTCGAAGACGGGAGGCATCCATGTGCTGTACAGCCTGGACGCAGGCTTCAGGGACGCGGTTCTCGCGCCGCAGCTGTTCAGCGCGCGTCTGGCGTCTCTGTTGAGACAAGACGCGCCTGTCGCGTTGTTGCTTGGTGTGTCGGGGCAGAGACACTTGAGAGAGAGTGGGCTGCTGGGCCCCACGTCTATAGGCGCGTGCCTCTTGTGCTTGACAAGGCGCAGAGGCTTCACCTTTGCGTTTGGTGAGTTGGTCCTCAGAGGACCTAACTGAAGAAAATCTCGCATTTGGGCCGCCAAACGCAGACTTCGCGGGGCGCGAGCAAGGCGCCAGTTTGTATGCTGCGTCCAGCCTCAGTCAGACAACCAGAGGTTCCAACTTGCAGCTGGCGCGCACGTCTCCTCTGTCGACGCTCAGCGTCCGGTTGCGTCGCGGAGATGGAGAGAGACCAACAACATCCTGATGCTGAACATCAGAGATTTTAACCACGCGGGTCTCCTGAGAGACGCTGACGCGGGGGTGTTCTGTGCGACGCGGTTGGTCGCAAAGGCAGTTGTGCCTGGGACCACGCGGGCCTTCTGAGAGGCGTTGGCGCGTGTACCTTACTTGGCACAGTTGGCAGCAGCAGCGCCCGAGAGAGCCACAGATCGGGCCTCGGGGCCATTCCCCGTCGAGACCCGGCGGCAGACGCGGGTCTTTGGGCTCTTGGAGCCGGAAGAGAGAAACTCTTCGTACTTCGCCTGGTCGAACTCGACATTGAGCGATTCGACCATCTTCCCCTTACGGAGGACGTCATCCTGCGCCACGATTTGCTCATCAGTGACAAATATAGTCCCCAGCGGAGTCGCCATCACTTGTACGCGCCGGAAAAAGGAGAAAAAAGTCTTTACTGTAAAGTTTTCCTTGAATCAGATGAAAAAATTACAACAAAAACTGCTTTTTCCTTCCAGTTACAAGGGAGGGAGGATGTTGAGTTTTGAATCCTCCCTTTGTTTAGTGCTGGGTTCTTCGTGTGGCGGTGGAGAGTGAATCTTGTTCTCCGTTGACCGGATGACCGTGGGGATCGTCAGGGAATCTTCTCTTTGGCTGGTAGAGGGAGTAGCACAGCTCTGTCTACCAAAACTCTCAAAGAGAAGGTAGGCAAAGAGCAGCTTGTACGCAGCAAGCTTGACGAAGAGTTGAGCTCTCTCCTGTCTCGGTCTGTCTCTCTCTGTGATCTCCTGATCCTCTTGATGCCAGATGCCTTTCTGATCGCCCTTGTGTCTATCCCCTCTCCTCTGATTGCCTCGACCTTATAGGA
Organism: Agave tequilana; assembly: GCA_038442645.1. Taxonomy (NCBI): domain Eukaryota; kingdom Viridiplantae; phylum Streptophyta; class Magnoliopsida; order Asparagales; family Asparagaceae; genus Agave; species Agave tequilana. The sequence goes on along the minus strand of JAVJIF010007259.1, from coordinate 332 downwards.
AACAAGGCTATTTATAGAGGTCCTAGGGGTGAACGTGCCCCCTAAAAATGCTCCACGATGAGGGGCCAACTTCCCCACTTCCCCGCTATGTGGGCGGTGACTGGCCCAATAACCAGGGCGGTTATAACCGAGGCGCGGGTCTGGATCCTCGCGCCTTGATGCTGAGACGCGGGTGTCGAGCCCACGCGCCTTGATGTTGAGACGCGGGTGTCGAGCCCACGCGCCTTGATGTTGAGACGCGGGTGTCGAGCCCACGCGCCTTGATGTTGAGACGCGGGTGTCGAGCCCACGCGCCTTGATGTTGAGACGCGGGTGTCGAGCCTACGCGCCTT